>JARTUT010002228.1:0-171034 GCA_030674115.1 Micraspis discolor
AAAGTATTCATGTTGTAGGTTTCATACCTTCACTAGTTGAAATATTTGTAAGAATACCACGTATATCATCATAATGGGCACATAATGCTTTTACAGCCTCATAACGTGCTGACCATCTGGTCTCTGAAAGTCTTTTTACAGAAATTTTACTTCCCTTACTTTAGACCTTAGTTTAGACCATCTTTGAGGGGACGCTGCAAAGAAATTGTAGAGCGATTGCAAAATTTCAAAAAATTTTACAACTTCTAAGCAGCTTTCTGCCGCTGCTGTGCCAACTAGATTAAGACTATGAGCTCCACATGGTACCCAAGTGGCTGCGCTGTTGATTTCCCTAAATCTAGTTTGTACTCCCGAATACACTCCGCTCATATTAGCCGCATTGTCATAAGACTGACATCTGCAAAATTTTGGGTCTATTCCCTGATTTTCTAAAACTGAAATTAGAGTGTCAAAAAGATACTTGGCATCATGTTTTTCTATTTTAACAAACATCAAAAATCTTTCATATATATCTCCAGTTTTTGAGACATATCTAATAACTATGGAGAGTTGATCCGTATGGCTAACGTCAGGTGTAGAATCCACAGTGATTCCGTAATACTTGGCTTCTTTGATTTCTGTAACTATTTTTTCCAATACTTTTGACCCCAGTAAAATTATTAGTTCTTCATACGTTGTGGAGGATAAATATGATACTTTTCTGCGGCCTGGATTACCGTATCTTCTTACATGTTCTTCTAGAAACGGATCAAATTTTGCTAAGAGATCGATACACCCAAGAAAATTGCCATTATTAGGATTACCATGTATTTCATTATCGCCTCTAAACGCAAGTCCTCTTTCGACCAAAAACTTAATTACTTCCACTACTCTTCTTAAAACCGTTGTCCAATATGTGCTTTCTTTTTCCTTGACAATATCAAACGTCTCATCAATTTTTCTAGTTTGTTGGTAGTTCACTAAAGCAGAAATAGATGCAAAATGTTCTTTTGACACTTCATGACTTGAAATTCTCGAATGTAGTTTTTCCAGTCATTAAAGCCTGTAAGGAATTGGTTACACAGGTTTGGATTTCCAGGTAGGTCCGATTTGAACAAAATACATTTATAACAAAAAAACTTGCCAGTAGATTCGGAAAAAATCAACCAGTCCCTTTTTATAATATCATTGTTGTTCAGTTTTCTGAAAAAATAATCTTGTGATGGACATCTCATTTTTTCGCCAAATTTAGTGGCGTATAACTTAAAATTTATATCCAATTTCTGCACAGGGTGATTACGAGAGAAGTAATCGATAAAATCTGCGCTAATGGTTGTCCACCGTGCTGGATCAGAACTGAAAATACTTGAGACTGATGTTGTTGGTAGTGATTCAGGCACCACCTGCTTGGAAGCGTCGTTAAAATTTCGTAAACCCCCGTCAGCCTCGTCTTCTGTGACATTCTCAATTCTCAGTTTTATTGGTTGAACATTCTTGCTAGTCCCAACAAGCCTCATCTTCTTTAGGTCTAACCTCGATCGAGGAAATATCTACCGCATCTGCATTATCTTCTGTCTCCTTAGAAATTTTAACATATTTCAATAAAGAACCTTTGATTTTACTGAGCGACTCACTCACTTTCTCTTTCTTTTTGCGTTTTTCATGTCCACTTTGGTGTTTTCTTTTATATCCATCAGACATTTTTCGCTACAAAAAAAGTAGAAATAAGTAAAATAAGTAATAGTTGAAATAGGTAGAGTATAAAAACAACTTTCCTTTACTTACATTACTTATAATAAATTTATCTTCCAGTTTTTAAACTAAAGATTGACTTGGGGTTGAGCGTGATTAAATACAAGCACAGGCATACACGCTCTATCGTAGTGTTTACATATTAACTTATTCCACAACTGAGCTACTAAAACAAAAGACCTTAGCATCAGGGAAAACCTCTCGATAGCGCGCAAGCGTTGGAATTTAGTATATATAAAAGTTGCATTGTTGCAGATAAACTCAATTCTGGAGTTATTGCTATTGAAAATGGCTCTATGAAATATAAAAACATTAAAATCCCAAAATAAAATAATGTTATTATACCGCATCATCACATTTTCGGATTTATATCTACAACAAAATTATTACTTAATATTAGCGGTCAATTTCAGTTAAAATAATATTTATTATTTCGGGGCCTAGGCTGCTGGAGTGCCTAGGGCCTACGACACCCTTAATCCGGCCCTGGATAAAGACCCATTTTTATGAAAAACTTACAGTTTAAAAAACCGATTTTCGAAATATTTGACCTTGAATAAATATTTTTTTTGTACGTTGGATTGATGTGGATAAATTGTGTGTAATAGGGTACTTAATATGCATGTCAAAGTTTAGCTAGGTGCGAATTAATGTCACCTTACCCCTATTTTAATTGAGAGAAGAAGGATTGAAGCCTCAAGAGTCTAGTTTTCGGAATAGCATCTGTTGTTTCTGACCGATCTTAGAAATAGCAAAGACAAAATAATTTCCAGAATTTGTTTTGTCATTTTAGAGCTAATTAATTCAACTGAACACAATGTGCACGTTGTTGTTTAAATGAATTGAATTTTTATAATAAATAGTTATTTATGGTATCCCCTAAGAATATTTTTTGATTCATGTTCTGCTGAATATTATGTCAAAGACATCTCTTCGCATGCAGGGTAGGCCATCCATAACTTTCAACCCCGAATTTTGAATTTTTGGATGGAATAACGAAAAAACGCTTGGATATTCCACATCACTTCACATACTTTGGATTCAACTTACTCTGAGCAAACAAGTATAGTTAAATTAATGATTTAGTGGCCATAAAATATCTTATACCATTAATGTCAAGCTGGTACACATTTTCATTTCGTAAAAGGATCGGAAATATCTTTCAGGCAAAGGAATCGAGCCCTTCAATAAATTCCTTGTCATTCAATTGAATTGATGAAAGATTATAAGGGACTTTCATTCCAAGATACATAAGGTGGACGTTATTTTATCTTTCGTTCACTTTCATTACGTTTATTGTGCTACGATCTTGATGAGGAAATTAGTGAAGAGAAAATTTATCTACTCTATTAGCTGTCTTAACAGTAAAGGGTATGGTATTATCTCGCTGAAATAAATAAAAAAGAATACTTTCGTCACGCCTGTCCAACGCTATGAATGATCGATCATTAGATAATATAAAGATATTCTTATAGAGTTTATAATATTTGTTCGTAATTAAGTCGTTAATATTATTGTTTTGTCAATTCGTATATTCGGCAAATTATAAGACTTATAATTCTTGTGATTGATTTCGTAATATACAGGGTGAGTCTTTGACCACTGTGTTAATTTTAACAATAGATTCTTGACTTCAAAAGAAATAATTTCTTCCTACAACATTTTTCCAAATTTGGCCCCGTTCAAAAGATATAGTAGGGTGTTGAAATTTCATGAAAAATTGCATTTTTACCTGTAATGAAAAAATTGTTTCTTTGATCTCAAGAACCAATGGCTTGAATTGACGCAGTGGTCAAAGACTCACCCTGTATATGTTTCTTACGCTTCTTCGCTGAAACGCTTATAAGCTCATTGTGAACACTTTGTGGAAATATGGATTAATTTTCAAACTACTCTATCCATCAGAAGTGTGGATAAATGGTAAGATCCTTAGAAAATATGTTATCTGATAGAAGGATTCGTGTTTTATTGGCTATAAGAGCAGCAATTTCAAAACATTGAATAACCGGCTTCCACAAGGATCAGTTCTAGCTCCTTTAATTTTCAATTTATATCTCCGAAAAAGACCCGGCATTTTGATTTTATGATACTCAATAGATCACCGCAAAATAAATCCTAGACAAAATGAAATGAAATCTAAAAAATTGTTACGGATCTGTAACCTCCACCACTAAAGTGAAGTGTCTCCTGAAGAATGTTTTAAGTGTCTGTTTCAACAGGAGCTACGTTCAGAATGGACGTCGTGTAGTCGGCATGAGTAAATACAGGCTTCATGTAGGGCTATCTAGAAAAATGACCTGTATACAATGCTTCTTGTTATGTTAAGATCTTCTGCTTCGTGTTGATGTTAGGTTCACCTGTCTCATTAACTCATATTTAAAACTTACCGAGTGCGACCCTAACACAACTTTGGGAATGGACAGTATTCGTCAAATTTGAAAGATACCGATATCGCAGAATTAATTAAAAAATATCGGATTTATTCAAATTGTGGTAAGTGATTATACAGAGAAAAACTTGAAATTGAAATAGACGGATGCCATGTGGGGATACACCGAAATGTTTTTCACTTTAATTGTTTCGATATGAGTTTAGGAAATGTAACAATTACACTAAATCAATTATATTTTTGATATAAGCAAGTACGAGGGCCGTTCAGAAACTAACCTCCGGTTAATTGAAAAAAAATCCACCAAGTTAAGTAAAAATATTTTAATATATACATCTTACAACTACATCTTTGCACTATTTTTCGACATAGTCTCCATAACGATTGAGGCACTTATCGTATCTCTTCACAAGCTTTGAAATTCCTTCTGCATAAAAATCACCCGCTTGTGCCTTGAGCCAGCCTGTGACCGCATCTTTGAGCTCTTCGTAGACAACTCCGCCATTGTGAAACGTCGATTTTCACGAACTTTTGCATCAACTGTCTGAACGAGTTCGTCAGTCACCAATGATGGTCTACCACTCCTCTCTTCATCATGAACGTTTTCTCGTCCACTTTTAAATAAACGTACCCATTCACGGACAACTCCTTCACTCATAAATTTTGGTCCGTACACGGCACAAAGCTCACGATGAATAGCTGCTGCAGAGTATCCTTTGGCTGTAAAAAACCTTATAACAGCACGCACCTCACATTTGGCGGGATTTTCTATTGCAGCACACATTTCAAACTGCCACAAAAACTAAACTAGCGCAGGTACGATGTTCACTCGACTACGGCTTGATGCCGACTGACCTGCTGAGCGCGTGAATGCACAGATGGCGCTCTACTCCCCCCCACTACCCGCACTGTGACCAATCGGAGGTTAGTTTCTGAATAGCCCTCGTAGTATTGTGATATTTATGATGAAATAATTCCTTTCCTTTAGTTAAATGGTCTCAAATGATCGAATCCATCAGGAAGTTGAATTCAATCGATTGAGACCATTTTCGGCTCAATATTTGAAAATTACAGATGTTTGAGGAAAACAATAACTCGCTATTCCAGTGTGAACGCGGAGAATTGACAAAAAGCTAAATGTGGGTCTTTCAACAAAACCCTTGTTTTTTAATTGTGGCCCCACCTACTACACGAGAGCATTGACAGTTTTTTGACATATTCGTAGTAGATGCTTAGGCAATTGTTACAATGAATTCAATTCCACTCGAAAATCGCATTAAAATAATTAAAACCCACTAAGAAAATGGTGGTTCTGTTAAAATTAATTTCCGTGAAATTTGTGATATTTTCGGACAACATAATCGACCTTCTGTGCCCCCTATTAAGAATTTAGTCACTGAATTTAAGTCGACGGGCTTGGTACAAAATGTGCCAACACCAACACGTGTTCGACCGGGCCTTCAACTGAAAACATTTCTCAATTTCTCGACGTTCTCAACAACTGGGATTGTTCCTTTTACATAAGGATTTGGCTTCGAAGCCTTGCAAGATTCAACTAATGCAGGAATTGAAGCCGTAGATTCGCTTAATTCATTCTGGAACAACCTGATGGCTTTTCTGAAAAAATCATTTTTCAAACGAAGGCCATTTTCACTTGTCAGGGTACGTCAACAAGCAAAATTGCTGCATTTGGGCTTTTGAGAAGCCTTCGCATGCTCAACGTGTTTTTTGCGAAGATGAAGCTGGAAATGCAGTAACGGTCAATGGATCAGCTCTCGCAAGATGTTAACAACTCAATTTTGGCTATCATTGACGACAAGGCTATCACTCACATGTGTTTTCAACAAGACGATGCAATTTGTCACACAGCCAATGAGACGTTCAATTTATTGTAAACCAAATTTACTGATCACATAATTCCACGAAATTCAGCTGTTAGATGGCCAACCAGATCGTCTAATTTAACACCACTGGATTATTTTTTGTCGGGATATCTTGAGGACAGAATCTATACGGAGCTAATTAAATCGATTGCAGTCTTAAATATCAAAATCTCTGATGTGATAGTCGAAATAGACCCTGCAGTTTGCCAAAAAGTGATTGAAAACTTCGATGATGAAATTGCCGAACTTTTCTTTTTGTAATACAATAAATCGTCATCAACATTTTTTGTTTTATTTTGCTTTAAAAACAAAGTTTTTATTGAAAAACCCTTTACAAACTTTGTTCTTAGATTCAACGAAATATGGCTTTCTCAAATTCCTCGCATTCATTTAAAGACACCATGCATATCAACGAGTCCTGACACAACGAGTGTTTGAAGAATAACCCAATCTGAAAGCAGGTAAATTATGATTCACACCCCAAATATTTAAAGTCGTCACATATTTCCTTGAAAATATCAGGAGATTGATGAAGACTTTCCGAATTACCCTAAACAATAGTTTCAACCCTATACCTATTGCAGTGAAAGCTTAACGAAATATTTCTCCTTTATGTCATCCTTCGAAGAACATTTCAACATTTGGCGCCTAAAAAACCAATCAATTCGTCTGTTACAAACTATGACATGCAGAGAATGAGGTCCAAGGAAGACAATTCAATTATTCGAAATCTGGATGCGAAGTCCTCGGTATATTCAAACGCAGTCGACTAATTGCGGAACAAAAGCAGTTAAGGGAAAGATTGATGATGCCAAAGAATAAAAAAGAAAGCACTGAGTCGAATTTTTAAGTAAACCCTCGACAATCCATTCTGAAGACTTCATGGGTCATTTTACGCATTCGATGTATTTTCGCATGTGCTGAAGTTCACGTCATTCTTGAATGGATGAATAACATTTTACTGAATGTGAATTTAGCCTAAATAATCAGAAAAAGACAAAATAAACTTTTAAGGATTTCCACCTTGGTGAATTTGATGGGGATTTTTGCAAGAATAGCCCATTAAGTACTGCTTATTTTAAATGATCCTGATTGCTTAGAGTCAGACACATTCTATAGGTGAATTCAGTAATCAATATCCATTTACAATTTTTATTTATGTTTGAAAGTTTTGGTCTTAATTCACTTGACGTATTTTTTTCTCTTGAGACCAATTTTTCCTGAACTTACATCAAAGTTACTAAGCTGATTATTTTAATATTTTATGTATCAAAGTACATCTTATGGAGATTTCATTGCAAAAGAAAAAAGTCAAAATAGTTTAATACTTTTTTTTTAGGAATTTTTTATCGTGATTGAGGACAAAAGGTTTGACATGACACGAGGAATTTTATTTTTTTTAAACGTCAATCTCCCGGCCACCCTGTATAAAGAAAAAATCAGGCTAGCAGAATTCATAATAATCATATTTTTTCTTATAGTATTTTTGGGAGTATATGCATGCTAGTCAATTGAACTATCTTTAAAAGAATATCACAGATGAACCACAAATCTTACTTAATTCTATGACCTCTGGTAGTCTCAAATTCTGATGAAAATTGTACAACTACCAAACAATTTCAGCTTTTTCAATGTAGTTCATCTTGGAAACAGTAGAAGAACACCAGTAATTGATGTTGGAAATAGCCCGAAAAACCATCAGTCTGTTATATTGCATTGAACGAAAAATGTTCATCTATTGCTATGAATCGTGGGGACTACCAATGATATATGATATTTCACCATGGTCTTTATACACACGATTACCAGTTAAATAGATTAAAGTTTCATTAATTCAAATGAAGATTTGTTGAGGTATTCCTACGTCTTCGAAGAATTTTTTGGAATGTTTCTCTCTTATTTATATTCAATCTTTCTAATATCACCGTGGAAGATATATCGTAAATAATCGAAATTTATTGTCGATCTTCAACGGATATATCATCATTGTAGGTTAATTCGTTTCTTCTGTAATCTCAGGCATGATTCTGACCACACAGTCCGACCAAATTTCTGTCGTCTCTAGATTTATAAGTTATTTCGGAATACCATCGTACATTATTATTTTGGTTATATTTTTCCACTGGCCACGAATTTCATTAAGTTTTACATATTACTTCAATACATTGACTGATGGTGTTTTACTCATATACAGGGTGAGTCTTTAACCACTGCATTAATTTTAACTATAGATTTTTGACGTCAGAAGAAAATTTTCTTTCTATAACATTTTTCCAAATTTGGCCCCGTTCAAAAGATATAGGGTGTTGAAATTTCATAAAAAAAATTGCATTTTCACCTGTAATATTCAAACGACAATATCAATTGAAATGAACTCTTGTAGAAGATTTTTGCTAACAGTCATGCATATTTTGGCATCAATAGATTTACTCCATTTCCTGTGGGTTTCTCACTACTACTGTGCAGATTGGTTAAATTGCAAGAAAAACAAATATCACTTGAACTAAATTTTCGTATCTTGTACTTCCTAGAATTATTAGTCTTTTTTGCAGATAAAATCATTAGTCATCTTTTTTCCTAAATCCAATTTTTGAGATATTTGAAGTTGAAAGGAATTAAATCGATATAATCATCTGATGAAACATGAGTGAGTGAATGATGTCTTAGAGGAAAAATAATGTTTTCAAACAATTCAGATTCAATCGTGGATGCTGTGGAAAGTAATTTTCATTCAAACTAAACTGGACTACAAAAGGGTGTTTGCCCAATGTGAAAACTTAAATTGCTTATAACTTTTTAGCGGAGCCGAATATGGAAAAACGGTATGAGAAAATGTGTTTCTATTTTTATCAAGAACCTTTGGTTAAAATTAACGCAGTGATCAAAGACTCACTCTGTATATTGAACAGGTGCAACTAAATCAAGTGAATATTTGATAGATTCGATCTTTACTTGATGGAAATTCACGTTAATTACTTGATTAAAATGAGACAGTTTCAATTTTAAAACTCAATATATTACCTTTCAGTGTGTACAATTCATCACTCAAGGAATTCGTGTCTTTAATGCATATTTTATTTGTTTCCGACAGGAATATTAGATTCTAGGTTGGAAACAAGTTGCACTACGTAAACAGCTAGTATATTCTTTCTAGGATGTTATTTGTTCAATGAAGTGACTGTTGTTTGCGTGCACTCGATATTTATCATCGAATCTCATAAATCAATCGCCAAGTTCCATTTCAATCAGTTTCACTCATAATTTGAAATATACAACCGAAACTTCTTCGAATATTATATCCGCAAGGGAAACCAACAGATCATTGAGTTAAATCAAAACAACTTATTTCTATTGTCCATTCTGCAGACGTATCCTCGTAAATAATATCAGGATTGTAAACAAGGGAAAACATAATGTTCTAGATGAAAGCTTGCATAGAAATATGTGAGACAAACATATAAAAAGAATGGTCGTAGGTGTGTGAGAGCAAATAGGTTACTCCCACTCCTCATCGCTGTTTGAACGAAGTGGTTTTAGTATTTGAAATTTCTGCAGATGTATTTCTATTTTAATTCGCAAAGACTATGGATAATTCCTATTGAAGTGAACTGGTAATAACCTAATATAAAATGTAGACATTGAGTTCACGATGATGGCTCATGTACATCACTCAAACAGCAGGGAGCCGTTCAAGAAATGAAAATAAAGCAATGAGATATCACTGCGTTTATTCACTTTGTTATGTAGATTATTTATGTCCAGAACATGTAATATTCATGAATTTTTGACACTGTGTTGTTTATGCTGATTACATTACTGCAATATGCAAGTCATTTACACAAACCGAGGTTTCGATATACATAAAATAGCGTAGATGTTCCAGTTAGCGACATGGATACCTATGAATTTACTTATTTACTATTTATGATTGGATATGATAAAATCAGCGCGAACGCGGCCGTTGCCTTAAATAGGTATGCCTGTTTTTTTAATATTAGGGTAATTTGAATTGCTCTAATTAAAATTATTGGCTAATTGGATTGGTCCTACGTTAGGATATTATACTCATATATTGAAAAATCAGAGTGTTATGTGTAGTTACACTGTTTACGTAATAGTAGGCATAGCTGTATTTTCTCTTTGGAACAAAGTTCCTTAATGCATACTTGGATGAGATAGGGATTTTGGTGCTAGACCAAACTGAAGAAAATTGATAGTAAAACCGTAAGAAAAACTCCGTTTAATAAAACCGTTAAATGAGACATGCGCAGGCGTATACACAAGCGAGTAGTGCATAATACCTTTCTTTTTCTCCTTTCTTCCTTCCGTTCTCTCATCTCTTCTCTTTCTATTACCACTCCATCCACCAATGCATAGTAAATACTCATGAATTCATAGAGTAGCACGTGGCAAATACTCACATTGTAGTTTCATTCTACTCGTGAGTAGCCACGTTTATTTTCATATAATTCCAAATCATCAAAACAATAATAAATATAGTAACAATGGCTAGTGACTTGAATGCAATTGACAGTTATATTAGTGTGTGTGTGTGAATATATCTTTTTAAAATTTAATTATGTTCTAATAGTATATTCTGAAACGAGTTGCAGAATTGGCACCTATTCAAACAATATGAGCCTGTAACTAACTAGGAATAATATTCTGAAGAATTTAGCTAGATCATCTTAGATTGCTGATGCTTCCACTCTACGTACAGCATCTCTAGCCTTAGTTTTTCCTGCAGCTGAGCATTGTTGCTCTGTTTCGTTTAATAGTTCACGTACACAAAAAATCGATGCACAATTGAACACATCGATGAGAATAATTACTGGCACCATTACACCGATTAGTCACGTGAACCATTAAGGTATATTACGTTCTTCAATATGAATATTAGCGATAAAGAATTATGGAAGATTAAGTAGAACTCTTATGAAATGTTCAATATAGATCCCATTTCTGATCCTCCTGAAAAAAATTGCGGAAATATGTGGATTCTGAATATTAGAGAATTCTGCAAAAATTGTTTGAAAGTTCTTGATCAATTTTCTAGCCAGATAATGCTCTCGAAACTTAGCTTTGAATTCAGTTTGTACCTATGGAATCTCTAACTCATCCTTTTCGAATTTCATTGCATATACAGGGTGACCACTGCGTTAATTTTAACCATAGATTCTTGACGTCAAAAGAAACATTTTCTTTCTATAACATTTTTCCAAATTTGGCTTCTTGATGGAAATCACAGTTCAATCAGAATCTCGATGCCCCTACTTGTATTTTCTTTCTCACTCTCCTGTACATAAGGTTGATCATACGACCGAATTATCGGATGTCTCTAATAAATTGTCTGGAGACGGCATTTCAAACAACCCTAATATATGTTTTCTTCGCCCGGAAGACAAACCTCGTGGATTGAGATCTCTTTTGACTCGATATTCCAAACGTTCAAAAGAACACATATACAGGGTGAGTCTTTGACCACTGCGTTAATTTTAACCGTAGATTCTTGACGTCAAAAGAAATATTTTCTTTCTATAATATTTTCCCCGTTCAAAAGATATAGGGTGTTGAAATTTCATAAAAAATACAACATCAATGCAATATCAATTGAAATGATCTCCTGTAGAATGTTTTTGATAACAGTCATGCATGTTTTGGCATCAACAGATTTATTTCATTTCTTGTGGGTTTCTCACTACTAATCTACAGATTGGTTAAATTGTAAAAAGAGAAAAAGTTTTCCATCAATCACATAGGTACTTCTGTATATTGTCGTAATAAGGGTTGAAGTAGGTAATGTATTTTCTGTCAGGACCTGTTAAATTGAAGACTTGTCTTTATGAAGAGCTGGTTCTTTATAGCTTCAGACTTTCAGGGTTCATCAAATTATATCTATTCTAACATAGGAATGCTTCAAATTAAGCTCATATGAGTTTTAAAAACTTCAAACCCAGTCTCATAGATTTGTTTTGAACATTTATAGAAGTTTTTCCACATCTTTATTTCATACACCGATTCTACCTGATTCACAAACTTAGGAGGTAATAGAATTTTGACTTAGTTTTAATATTTCTGAATGTTTGTTATGATGCATGGTTAATTAAAATTTAATCAATATTGAAACTGGAAGCTATAAACTCATAAACAAGAAAGATTAGAATAGAATGCATTTTCTGACCATAATCATTTCATACTGAATTGAATAATTTCTAACTATCGAAATTATCCTCACAATATTTTCCACATTTTTTAAAGAGCGCTACAAATAACTGTCGACAGTTTCAAACAGAATCAAAACAACAAGGAACCACAGAACACTATTTTATTGGGAACTACCCACCACAGAGACGTTATAATATTTTAATGTGATAATAATTCACTCTAGTTATTCTGAGGAAAATTATAACTAAAGAACAATAATGGTTACAGATATTATCTTTCATTTCTATGCATATTCTATGGTAAGGTATTAAAATTTGACATAATCTATGAATAACCATTATTCAATATTTATGTTTTTGTTTACATTATTAAAACATACTCTGATTATAAAAACCAAAAATTTACGCATTTTCAGTAATTAATTATAGTCTAAACAGAATAGATTCATATTGAATTTACCAAAAAACTTTTTATTAAAGTTGATTTTTCAGAATCAAATTGGGGTGATCAAACACAATTTCTGAAGCAAGTATAATTGCACACCTAAATCTGGGAATACTTGTAATCTATCCAAGTAAATTGTTATTAGGATTCAGTACAGAAAAAAAAATCATCAAGCAAAGTAACATCATTTTAAAATAATTATTCGTAGTGATTTCATTCATTGTTGTAAAAGATTTTCATATTTTCAATATAGTATGATATCAAGATCATAGACCTGTTCACTGGTCTCTGTCAAGGAGAAGAAACTTCAGAAATATCAGTGTTTGGAAAATCATAGATGATTTTTTCTGGCTTTGAGTGAAAACAAAGTACAGTGACAACCTCTTGCCTTGGAAGTTTTCATAGAAATGATGAAATGATTAGTATTTTGGATCTTCCTTCTGGATATGGACCTCATCGGATGAAACATGAGTGAGTGAATCATTTTTTAGAGTGAAAATAATTTTTTTAAACAATTCAGATTCATTTGTGGATGCTGTGAAAGGTATTTTTCATTCAAACTAAACTGGACTTCAGATGGGTATTTGCCCAATGTGAAAACTCAAAATGCTTATAACTCTTTAACGCAGCTGAATATGGAGAAACCGTAATGGAAAAAGTGTTTCTTTTGATCTCAAGAACCTATGGTTAAAATGAACGCAGTGGTCAAAGACTCACCCTGTATATAGCTGAACATAATTCGGTTATTATGGTAAACCTCTGCAAAGTCTATTAATTTCACCTTGTTTTTAAATTTCTTATATTACTCACCAATGGATCACATTGTTATTGCAGGACTTATTAAAATTTGTGCTATAGCTCAGATATTTCGAGCCATTGGTTAGGTTAGGTTCCCAATATCTTTCAGTATATTTCAAAAATAGAAGAATTCACTTTTCATTCAAGAATTGATGTTAGATCAATAGATCTCACCCACAATTTTGTTTCAACAATATAGAAATATGAATGAAATGAGCCTTTTGAATTTCATGTTGAATGTTCAGATTAATTGCACCTTTAAATTGTTCGGTGGAAAAACAAGTAGCATGAATAATAACAAGGTGGATAATTTCAATGAAAAACGATTGTGCCTAGAAGTTGTCTGACTTATTACGATTTCTCAGTAGAGGTTGATATCAATCGTATAAACAACAATTGAAATAATCGAGTAGACTGATCTCAGTTTTTAAATATGATGTAATAAAACACATTGAATAGTTGAGCTATTGTATTCATAGAATTTCTTGTGATTTCGAACTAAAGAATCAGTCATCAATTTCATTTCATTGTAATAGTTATTCTTGCAGATATACCAAGGTGTCATTGAAAGAACTCTAATGATCAGTAATGTTTAAGAGTTATGTTGAATTAAGTGCCAATTGTTGTTGAAGTGAAGGATGGCTTAGATAGATATAGGAGGGTTGTCTTTTATATTCCGGATTGGACAACCCTAGTGTTGTAATCTGCCATCTTTCCGGTATTATTGGAAGTGAAAATTGATTTCAGTATCTTATGAATAAAGAACCAGTTGACTGTTGCCCAAGTGCAAAATTTCATTGAAATCGTACATATATCTCTTCAAATAATTCTGATGGGCATTACCGGCGAGACACCCTGTAAGATCTGTGAAATTATGAGCGAGTTAGTTGCTGTAGATATTTTCCGGGTGAAATATAGACAGAAATAAAATTGAATAGTCCATATAATCGCACAAATACACTCGTAGAACGATTAACGTCTCAATGTTCAGCTTGGGATATTTGATTTCCTTACAATAAAACTTCCGCTACCTTCTGTTAATGGTTCAAGATAGTTACATGTAACATGCATGTGGGAGGTAATGGATGGTCATTTTGATTGGGTTCCACTGAGTATAGATTACCTACAGGACTTGTGTTCCATTCATTACTTAACACAGCGGTTCTAAGTCCTTACTATATCATCTTAATTACGAATGAAACTGTACAAGTATGCTATTTGAATATAAAAGAAACGATGTCATACTTTATGTTGAATGGAGATTTATTCGATGTACACCTGATGTACACACCCAACTGATGAGCATATCTATTGTTAAAACTAAAAATTTTTCTTCATAGCTTTCATTGTTCGTTTAATTGTAGTTAATCATTATACATAAAGACATCAATGATACTTAATTTTTGTGGTTCAATATTAGTTACAGATGAATCTGCAACAGATTACACAAATGCTACGTTCAGGAACCACATATAATAACAATAACAAAAGCTTTATTTCTTGAATGTTTAATAAAAATATACGAAGAAATTGAAAAAAGTCAATAACAGAGAATAAAATTATTTTTAAATACACATCCTAGAATATACAGTATATTACGAGTATAATGCTATCGTTTTGCCCAAATATCTCTAAGTTTGGATATATACAGGGTGAGTCTTTGACCACTGCATTCATTTTAACCATAGGTTCTTGAGATCATAAGAATCACTTTTTTCCCATACCGTTTTTCCATATTCAGCTGCGTTAAAAATCATTTTAAGTTTTCACATTGGGCAAATAGTTTAGTTTGGAATTACCTTCCACGGCATCCACTATTGAATCTGAATTGTTTAAAAATACTATTTTCCCTCTAAGAAATGATTTACTCACTCATGTTTCATCAGATGATTATATCGGTTTCATTCCTTTCAACTACAAATGTCTCATAAAATGTGCAATTTAGGAAAAAAGATGATGAATGATTTTATCTGCAAAAATGACTAATGATTCTAGGAAGTACAAGATACGGACCTTTAGTTCAAGTGATATTTGTTTTTCATGCAATTTAACCAATCTGTACAGTAGTAGTGAGAAACCCACAAGAAATGGAATGAATCTATTGATGCCAAAATATGCATGACTATTATCAAAAACCTTCTACAAGAGATCATTTCAATTGATATTGTCGTTTGAATATTACAGGTGAAAATGTAAGTTTTTTATGAAATTTCCACACCCTATATCTTTTGAACGGATCATTAATATGAATCTATTCTGTTTAGACTATAATTAATTACTGAACATTCGTAAATTTTTGTTTTTTATTATCAGAGTATTTCTTTTTGAATTATGTAAACAAAAACATAAATATTGAGTAATGGTTATTCATAGATTATGTCAAATTTTGATACCTTACCATAGAATATTAATTTATTACTGAACCCCAGGAAACAAGAAATTAATAATTGCAAAGTTTTTTTAAATGAAAGATAATATCTGTAACCATTATTGATCTTCATTTATAAATTTTCTCAGAATAACTAGAGTGAATTATTATCATATTAAAATGTTATTATAACGACTATGTGGTGGGTAGTTCCCAATAAAATAGTGTTCTGTGGTTCCTTGTTGTTTTGATTCTGTTTGAAACTGTCAACAATTATTTGTACCTTCTAAGTTTGTACCTTTCTTCAAAAAAATACGTGGAAAACATTGTAAGGATAATTTCGATAGTTTGAAATTATTCAATTCAGTATGAAATGATTATGGTCAAAAAATGCTTTCTAATCTTTCTTGTTTGTGAGCCTATAGCTTCCAGTTTCAATATTGATTGAATTTTAATTTTACATGCATCGTAACAAACATTCAGAAATATTATAACAAAGTCAAATTCTATTATCTCCTGAGTTTGGGAACCAAGTTGAATCGGTGTATGAAATAAAGATGTGAAGAAACTTCTATAAACGTACAAAACAAATCTAGGAGATTGGGTTCGAAGTTTTTGAAACTCATATGAGCTTAATTTGAAGCATTCCTAGAATAGATATAATTTGATGATCCCTGAAAATCTGAAGCTGTAAAGAACCACCTCTTCATAAAGACAAGTCTTCAATTTAACAGGTCATGACAGAAAATACATTACCTATTTCAACGGTCATCATAAAAATATACCGAAGTACCTATGTGAGCGATGGAAATCTTTTTCTCTATTTATTATGGAATATTACTCTGGGTTAAATATTAAACAAGGTGCTAGACATCATCAATAATGAATACAGCAAATGGAAATTTAGATTTTGTAGTGAATGTAAGACAAACATTGTTCAGTGGTGGAACCCTAGGCTGGAGAGATTTCCCCAACCTTTTGTAGAAATATATCATAAAGACTTAAATAGCAACATTGAACAAATCTGATTATTAAATCATTTCAGCACAGAGTTGGATTTGGGAAAATCAGAAAATTTGGACGAAATTATATCGATTTAATTCCTTTCAACTTCAAATATCTTAAGAATTTAGGAAAAAAGATGACAAATGATTTTATCTGTAAAAAAGACATTTATAATGATTCTAGGAAGTACAAGATACGGACCTTTAGTTCAAGTTATACTTGTTTTTCAATCAATTTAACTAATCTGTAGAGTAGTAGTGAGGAACCCACAAGAAATAGAATAAATATAATGATGTCAAAATATGCATGACTATTATCAAAAACCTTCTACAAGAGATCATTTCAATTGATATTCTTCTTTGAATATTTCAGGTGAAAATGTAATTTTTAATTAAATTTCTACACCCTATATCTTTTGAACGGGGAAAATATTATAGAAAGAAAATATTTCTTTTGACGTCAAGAATCTATGGTTGAATTTAACGCAGTGGTCAAAGACTCACCCTGTATATGTATTCTTTTGAACTTCTGGAATATCGAGCCAAAAGAGATCTCAATGGACGAGGTTTGACTTTTGGACGAAGAAAACATATTTCTAATAGCTTAGGGGTGTTTGAAATGCCGTCTCCAGACAATTTATCAGAGACACCCGATAATTCAGTAATATGATCAACCTTTTGTACAGGAGAGTGAGAAAGAAAATACAAGTAGAGGCATCGAGACTCTGATTGAACTGTGCCTTCCATCAAGAAGCCTGAGAATAATGTGGATCCATCATTTTCCCATATAAAATGTATTTCTACAGTCCAGATATGGATACCTGCTGTTACTGACATCCAGTGAGCAAATAAATAAACACCAATTTGTCCTAATGTTCTAATTGAATTTATTACCCTGTTGTTTGTTACCGATGCAAGAAGTTTTGAAAGATTTAGGTAAACATGACAGAAAGAGATTCCCAAGGATGAAATATATCTTCCGGGGGGATTCTTCAGGTCGAGCGGCATGCGTCGCAAAGAATCTTAACTGTGTTGAACAAGATGACCTCGAAATATGGCTATCAATCTACTAATCATTGAGAAACGGGATGACCACGTTCGAACCAGATAAAAAGAACTCGGCCTAGTCACGGAGAATGCCTTATGCGATTTTTGCGATGATGTAGGTATGTTCTTAATAATGCGCAACATTCAAATTTGAGATTTCTTTCAGCACATTTTTTTTTATTCACGAAATACAATATTATATCCACCATTCAGGTTGTTAGCAGCAACGAAAGGATATTAGATAAATTTTTTTTTGATCGAACCAATATTGAGCTATATCGCCTTAGTTACCATGTGTCATAACACACTCATATTTCCCTAGGGAAATCTGAAACCTCAAATCATATTTCTTTCAAAAAGTCAGATCATATTCTATTTCTTTATTTAGTAACAAAATTGAAACTGCAATTGTTGAAATTCTCAAGTGTAATACCACTAGAGGTGAGAATTTTTTGAGAACACTCTTGTTATTTGGGAATTATGTGTTTAAATTTCACGAAACAAAGTTATCCTTTGTTGAGTGACATTTGTATAATTTTCAAAAAACGACAGAGTGTTCTCAAAAAAAATTCGAATTTCGTGTGGTATTTGGAAAGATCATTCAACAATATAAATCAAACGAAATAAAAAATAGTTTTTTATTCAAAAATAACCAGATAGAAGCATAACAACAAATTATTCATCTTTATTCTCAAACTAATAATTATTGTTAGTACAATTATTATACACATTACGAGCATTATTTTCGAATGATGAAGTAGATACTGATGTTGTTTCTTGAAGGACATTTTTTTCATTCCTTATGGCTGTGATTATTTTTTTGTGATGTTGTTGGTCCAGTTGGAGATACGGTTTCACTGACGCTGCAGAAGAATGGCCTGTTATCTTTATCAGCTGTTCCTCGCCAATCCCTGCTTAGGCTAATTGGCTGACAGCAGTAGCTCTATGCGAGTGGTTGGTTATCTTCGACTTGGTTATGTTGATGCCAATGAGTTCTGCCGATTCTTTTGTCCATTTAGCTATCGTATTGGAACCGACTGGGGAGTTTTTGAACCATGAACTATATTTCCAATTCTTATGTGGAGTATGGAATAGTCTTTCAGTGGTTATGTTTGCAGTACTTTTGGATACAAGTAGCTTATATAACCTCACTGGGAAAATATCTTCTTCAATATTGGGAGTCAGCCATTTCGTTTCCGCACATTTTTGGGCACCACCTTGTCTTGTTTTAGAAAATATCGGATTGCAGGCAATTCGGTCCGTGGGATTACCATCGTTTTCAATTTCGAATTGGAAATGCGAAATTAGGCATGATGAACCCTCTCCTCTGCGCCAAGCAAGCTTCAATGCAGCAATAAAATAAAATTTTCTGTTCAAACCGTCTGGATTATCTTCTTTACATAAGTTGACCATCTTTTTGTGTTGCTCCAAAGACAGCTCGTTGGCACAACCTTTCTTTTCTCAGGGTCCACTTGCAAAATACGCCTCTTGGCAGTTCTTGTATCCCGCGCCGTTTTAAAACCGACGTCTGTGAATGGATCGAACCTAACGACCCATTCGGAATAGAATTTTTCCTGCAGCTGTTTGGCAGTATTATTCCACAAGGTTTACAACACTTTCCTTGTAGTCTGATCCATATCATTTCTTCATATTGAAAGCCCAGTCTAGCATAATATTATTGAGCTCTGACAAACTTGTTTTTTCATTTACAAGGTATTCCCGGGCAGCACAGAAGTCTTCAAATTGTTTTCAAATGTAGGATCTTGACTTCACTGTATTAAGCGGCACACATTTCCTCACACTTTCCTCAATTGAAGTAATATTGCAATTACTAAACGTTTCATTTTTATCTACTTTATGGTAGAATACGAAAATAAACTGACAGAACTGCCAAATGTGCTGTTGAAGTTATCGCTAACAACTGCTTGTTTATCGTAACCATGACGACCGATACTTCCACCAACGGCCAAAGCTATCCGAACGTATTAATATTCCTATGCAAATTAGGCATTTGATGTTTCTAAAAGTGAAAACACTGTGAGGTTGAGTGTTTTCAGATACAGTTTGTTTCTATTGGTCCGTTTTCAAAATTTGAGTGATTTAATAGGACGATGTAGTATAGTGTTGAATGATCAACATAATTCTAGGCTACTATCATAGACTTGCATCTCTATTTATCTATCTCCATAATATTTGCTCCTGATTCTGCTAGTAATGTAGCGGAAGATCTCCGAACTTCAGTGTCGTTAAAACAAAATGGGGTAGAGTTATACAAAAAACTTTTTCACTCACAAAATAAAATTCCACTTTAACACTCATATCATAAATAACTATTTCCTTTTTTGGACAATAAATTATAGAACAACCGTACTATACACTTTTGTTTGTAATATTGGTATATGCCACTGACTATTTGAATTAATTTTCGGATCGTATTCAATTCTGTCGATTGGATGTCCATCATTATTCTGCGTTATTAGGTATATTTGAGATATCCTAAGGGTAATAAATGAAGCTTTAATAGTTCATATAAACAAAAACACTCATGTTATACAACATTCGAGAACAGGTAGCCTCAGTGGTAAATCACACGGGATATTGTATCAATCATATCAATAGTTATTGTGACTCGTGCAGCCAAACCATGCCAGGTTCTTGGAATAGCATCAATATTTTTCGGTAACGCCTGTTGTCAGATTAACTGTGACCAAAATGGGGTTTCTTTTCACAATAAACCTACCCTTAACAATAGGAAGCACACGGACCTCCCCTGCTAACAAGCGAGACAAAAGAGCATTTAGCAAGACTAATACGCTTTTTTGAAATGATTGAGATTTACTAAAAACTTACCAATATTTTATATTCACATTGATCTTGACCAGTGTCAAATGAAACACATATATTTATTAAAAATTAAAAGCATTTCAAGGTTGAAATATCCGAGTTCGCTAAGTTAGCGAACATTCTATTTCTGAAACTATGTCAAATATTCAGTGCTTAATTAGTGCTTCATCGAACTTTCCTTCCTCCATAACCGTTTCTAAGATATTGACAATTCAAGTTATTCGTTCTGACTCGCTCAGCATCAGCATTTTCGGATTACCTGAAACAATTTATTTCTTGAACAAGAGCTGAAAAACTGTTATCGATGAAGTACTTCAAATTGCCTGAGATTGTTTATGAAAATCCAGTTTATTTTCAAATATTTGATGGATTCAGTCTTTACTTGTTGGAAATTCATTTTCTCTATTTCAGTGTCGTAATGAGTTCATTACAGTACTAAAAACAGTGCTGTAATGAACTCTTTAATGATCTCATTTTTGTGGTTGTTTCAATTTATATCTTTCGAATGTTTTCTATCTTTCATGTCAACAACTCAGTCACGAAAGCGAAAATAAAATACAAAAGGCACTAGGAGGTATAATCTGAATTTTTCATTGAATTCCAATAATCTTCTCACAATTCTTGACTGAAATAGAGAAAATATCGTCTGATACTCGTTGCAGAAGACAATTCTGACACTCATTCGTGTTGGAATAGGTGTCCATTCTGCAACTTGTTTTAGAATATACTATTAATTACTTGATTAAAAGGAGGCAGTTTCAATTTTCCATACAATCCAAAAAACCATTAATCGGCCAATAGGTCAGCGTATAATAATTTTATTCATAGATTATTGAAAATACCGTCCAGAAAAATTCATTATTGAATTAAATGTAATTAAAAAATTTGCCATAAATAACAGTTTTGATCCATCAATGATAAAAAAAATGGTATCCAACAAACAAAAGAAAATTACATTGAATCTAGTTAATCAAATTCTTAAAGAGGTAGAGAAATGAGATTACATGTCATTGTCTCTTATGTTAGTGGATTTTTAGAAAATATTGCTGAATACTTCAATAATAAATTCAATAAAATTACATCATTTGAAACGTTAAGTATCCTGAGTACTTTTATCAAAAACAATATAAAGAAATCTGGTGTCTATAAACTATTATGTTAGATTGCCCTGGAGCTTATGTAGGTCGAACCGGAAGAACACCAGAAGATTATACATCACACTCCCCTGAGGCCACATATGCGGTTCACCTCAAAGAATTTTTCCGTATATATAAATATGTGTCTTTATCACAAAAATCAGTCAGTTAAAATGTAACAACCTGAAAGTAAAACTTTTGGAAATGGAAAACTGTCTCCTTTTAATCAAGTTATCATTTTTTTTAATTGAATAACTCACAACTAATTTAATTCATTCTACTAAACCTTCAACTCACATAAAAGACGCCGACAAGCTCACAAAATGTTGTACAATACCTTAAAAATACCAATCTGTTTAAATATAAATACACTGATCAACAATTGCTAGGGATCACTTATGAACTTCTCTTCATTTGTATTTTTTTCAAGTTATCTCGTGAATATCTGTACATTATATGTTCTCTAAGGAAAAATTAAGATTTTTTGAGTTGATTATATCAAATTTTTCAATTGTGGATGTAATGATTTCCGACGTTTCGATAGACATCTTCTATCTTTATCAAGGAGAAAAGTAAGAAACCTTTTGAAAATTATCAATTTTCAAAAAGTCAATATTGACAGAAGTCATGAAAGAAAATGAACGATGTTATATACTCATCTGTGATATGATGATCTTTTTAAGTTGGATCGAACTATCGGCGTCCAAACTTCTGGCAGATCTATAGATGGAGCACTTATGGAATCAGGTGTTATTTTCATAAATGCTGCTTCTTTGATTTTTCTTCTTGCAAGTTTTTCTTCTTTGGATATTATTGATGCTTCATCCCATTTTATACGATGATTCTCATCTACAGCATGTTGGACCAACCTGGATTTGTCGCTGTCTAGTACTCGTAGAAGCTTCTGATGTTCTTTTATTCGTACATTCAGAGGGCGTTTAGTTTCTCCGATGTATGATCTTCTGCACTCGCAAGGTAATTCATATATGCAGTTCTTTGTCCTTTGTGTCTCATTATTAGGCTTAACTTTTGTAAGTTTAGCTCTGATAGTGTCTTGAGTTTTGAATGCAGTCGTTATGTTGTATCTATTTCCAATTCTCTATTTTCTCCGACAAACCTTTTACATAAGGAATTACGGTTTTAATGGTCTGATTTATATCTGTTGGTTCTGGTTGGCTTTCTCTTAAAACCGTAATTCCTTACCTATGTAAAAGGTTTGTCGGAGAAAATGTAAGAATGTAAGAAAATGTATAATAAAGATAGAACACGAGCTCCATCATCAACAATATCTCGTCATCAATCAAATTTTTCCTCACTTCATCGGCTCTTGTTCACAAAATCGATTATTATCTGTAAGCTGTTACAGGTGGAGTGAAAAGCAATGTGTTATTTGTTATTAAACCTGTTTTTTTTTCTCTCCTGCAAACACATAAGGTGACAATAATTGAAGAAATGAGAACAATATCAGCTTATCAGTCATGCCTAGAAGATGTTTGGCTCCTGTGCAACTAGACCAAATCATACGGAGGATACAGAAAGGTTTGTCCCAGCGAGAAGTGTCCCGGCGGTTGAATGTTTCGCAAAGTGTCGTGAGTCGGGCTTAGAATAGGTTCATCCAAAACGACTCAGTAGCTTATGTTCATGGGGAGGTCGGCAGCGCAGTACAACAGCTGCCCAAGATCGTGTTTTGATCCTCAATGCTAGGAGAAATAAACCCGGCATCGCGGATAGATTGAGAGTTGCAACAGGAGTTCTAATTTCGAACCAGACTCTAAGACGACGACTACATGTTCGTGGTTTGAGAGCACGTAGGAGGGTAAAACATCCCCGTTTGAATAGGGAACACCAGGTTCATCGACGGCAATGGGCTGAGGAGCACCGCAATTGGACAGTTGAAGATTGGAGCCGATGTTTATTTATGGATGAGTCTAGATTTCGATTGGTCAACTCCGATGGACGTATTCTTGCTTGTAGGGAAAGAGGTCGAAGGTATGCAGAACAGTTTATGGTACCCACAACAGCTTTTAGCTTAGGTTCTATATGTCTATGGGGAGGGATTTGTTTGAACCAACGCACAGAGTTGGTTGTTCAGCAGAACACCACAATGACCAGCCAGAAATATCACGATATGATTATTGAACCCATAATTGTTCCGTATGTGGCTGCCTTGGGCGAGAATTTCATTTTAATTGACGATAATGCCCGTCCATACCGTAGTCCTCTGGTTAATGCTCATGCTATTGATAGGATGGACTGGTCAGCTCGCTCTCCAGACATGAATTGCATCGAACATGTCTGGTCTGAGATGTCTAGACAATTGTCAACCTTAGAACAACCGATCAATAACCTGGAGAACCTTTCTAACGCTTTACGGGATATTTGGACGAATTTGCCCCAAAATTTTATAAATCGTTTGATTGAAAGTATGCCGCGTAGGGTAGAATGCTTGAGACGAGCTCGTGGGGGACCAACTAGGTACTAGCTTAATCGAAACTTCAGCCTTCTTGTGGGTTCATCATAAAATTTTTATGTTATTCAAACACAGAATTTTGAGTGTTCCCAATCTTTTTTTCTCTCCTACTTTCCATTTTTTCATTCTTTTTCAAGTGAACCATATTATCAACTGAAAATACTCTTATATCTGACTAAATTTATAGTCTTGGAGCGAATATTTCAGAAATAAATTTAGAAAATGTAAGTGATCCCTATCAATTGTTGAGCAGTGTATTTAAACACTTTTGATTGTCATTAAAAGTATCATTTTTAATAGTAATTGTTCAAGGAAATATTTTCTTGAGACCAAATCATTTCTGGACATTTGAAAGTGACACATGATTTAAAATATTCCGGTAGGCAAGAACACAATATGTCATAGAAATCATCCTCTCAAGCTGTAGGCTTCGACACTAAGTAATAAAAGATATTCTATCATTCGAACCTATCAACTCCAGTTAACCATTTGGCAAATAAAGGAATTCCTGAACAGTAATTAATAAAATAACCGGACATAACATCTGTAATTCATTAACACCGTAATCAAATATTGTTTAAGATCGCTACAATGAAATACTCAACACACTGTGAGGAATGTCTTCAACACCAGAAATTAACGATCCATCAAATTTAGCAAACTGTCCTTCCAATTCAACATTTACCCATTGTACCTACTCTTCATAACTGTAGTTTTTTTGGATAAAAATCAATAAATATAAAACGTCGGATTGACAATCAATTTTTTGAAATCTGCAAAGTAAAAAACGATTTTATTGAATTTTGTCAGATAATCTGATAACCCTGTATATCCATTTTTCGATTATGAATATTCACTATCCTCTTAATCATTAGGCCAATCGTGCTGAAGCAAATATTACCTAATTATCTACTGTTAATTTCTTGATTGGTTTCACTGCGAAACTTGAATTGAGTTGTTAAATAATGTACAACACAAATATCGAAAAAACATGTCTATGGATGGTATACTAGACAATATAAAAACTCGATCATTGGCAGCAATATATCTCTGAAGCCCGTTTACTCGATTCGATTAAAATTATGTAATGGGCACAAAGATTTATAACTTAATCCTGTGGTACGTTCATTTTTTAGATTTCTTCATGTAGTTATAATTATGTGGAGATTATTTCAATTTCTCTTGGCGATCTCTGTCTATTCATTATCGCAAATACTATATAAAACTCATTTGAATCCAAAGGTTTTCTGACAGTACCAGTTTTGTTTGATTAAAATAATACTCTCAGGAATGATCGCATATCATATATTAAAATTTTGCAGAATAACATCTATTACTTTGAGGAGATCAAAACTTATTGGTGATTCACTGTACATGACAGATGTGACATTCAACGAAAGAAATGAGACAATGATTGGCCATACACATTATATTTACGTTAATTTCAACATTTACAAATCCAGGAAATTCTTAAAACGATTATTTAACTATGTATTCAATATAAGTTATGGGTATTTTGCTTTTTATGTAAGTTTACAGAAAAGCTTAACTAAAATTTTGACACTTCACAATAATAAACAACTAAAACATTTCGATTCATGGTTTTCTTTTTATGACACCCCTGCTACTCTTTTTATACAAAACAGATCTCAGGTGTGGGTGAAAAAGACACTTATAGTTGTTCTTTCTAAATTTAATCAAACATGCAAGCAGATAAATGTTTTCTTGGACAGGCATGGATGGTACTAGATGATATAAAAACCGAGTACCTAATTATTTATTGAGTAGTGGTAAAGAATTTGACATCTAACAGGGTACCCAACAGTTAAGTATTGAGGAAATATTATAAAAACAGTATCAAAACATTAAACATAAATTTATTTGGCAAATTGTATTCATACATGTCCATATGGACTTCCAGTGTCGTTCAAACATGAAAGTCAATAACAGTAATGAAAGGTAAATAAATTTTCCGGTGAATGATGGTGATATGACCGGATGAAAGCAATGATTCAGAGCAAAGCTAAGGGATTGCATAGTATTCTCCCTTAGTTCTACAAGCTAGTTAATGGAAGAAAGAGGCTGAATCGATCAGTTGGTGGCAGTGACGGCTCGTCAGGGTAGGTCGGCCCGGCCGACCCAAAAGCAACCGAAAAAGAGAAGAAGAAATAAATTTTTTTAATCGAAATTTTTTTGAAAAATTAATAACAATATTTAAATCTCGAGAAATTCCCTTAGTGTCTTTTCCTCTGCCCTCTATATAACTCATATTTCCACTCAACACATCGAAGTACATATTATTTCGGTCAAACACCTAAAATAATTTTTATTCCAAGTTCCCGCATCTGTCCTTATGCCTAATAACGCAGTTCAGCCAGCCGAGCCACTGCTTTCAGTTTATGATTTCATCTAACACATACGTCGCTCGAAGTTCCTATTATGGAACTCTACAACACCTCGACTGTGACACTTGCGAGGTCGGCCGAGAACCCTTGGCCGTCCCTATGTGAAACGGCAGGCGGATGAAATTGTTCATTATTATCGATGTTTATTGCAAATATCAAATTAAAAATTGTAATTTAATATCCGACATCTTTATATGTTCATCCTAAATTTGAGATAGAAAGAGAAATCATTATGTATTTAAAATTTTGTCACGTATCCTGAAATTTTCACCCTCAAATCTCAAATGACTATTATCATAAGTACTTGAATATTATTTCAATTTCAGAAAACAGTGTATTCGTACTGTATGGAATAAATTTTGTGACTTTCTGACCATAAAAATTCATTCTTATTAACTGTAAATACCAAAACAGCAACCCACGACTGTTCATTTTTCAAAGACTAGGTCGGCCAAGATACCCTTGGGGAGTGGGTATATGAGAATTGCATTGCGTGTGTTTACACTTTGATTATCAGAGTTCAGTTCACTAGGTCAGTAGTTTGGAGTAAGATGTAAGTGTGTAGGTCTTAGGGTTGTATGAGTTTTCGTTCGTTTTCGGTTACAAGTTGAATGTGAGTGATCCAGATGGCAAGTGTAAGAGAGGTAGTATCAAATTGTGGTGATTTGATTAGTTTTTTAGTAGATAACAGGTTTTTCATTATTAGAATGACTCTAATTGACAGCGTTCCCAACATGATGAATATGATTTTAATTTTACTAAGTTTTAAGATGAATTGTTGGACAGTTATACATTTCAGATATGATTGTCACTGTATTTATAACATGTAAACTTGAAAAAAGCTAAATGTACGCCGAAACATATGTAGTAAAGTATTAATAAGAAAAGATGAAATCCTAATTTCAATCCAGTGCTCTAATCCCCTAATCTAAATTATATATATATATATATATGCTTGGTCTGGCCGACCCACTCCTAAATGGCAAGAGCCGTCACTGATGGAAATATATATATTCAAAATATTACATTTCTTTCATTTCAAGTGATTTAACTGATGAGTCCACTTGAATCGAGAACTTACTTAACACCATATGATTTGAAGTGTTTTTATATAAAAGTATCAAATATTTCAAAAAGTTTCCTAGCAGAGCGTGGTTTCGATCCACGGACCTCTGGGTTATGGGCCCAGCACGCTTCCACTGCGCCACTCTGCTACATGTTAGGGGTTGATACGAAGTTATTCTAGAATATCGAAATAAAATTATGAAAAAACCTAGAAAAATATTCTTAGAAATATATATTTCACACAGCTAAAATGATGTATCTTAATCCTGTGTGAGGATATTAAGTATGAAAATATACTATCGTTTCAATTGGAATAGTGTTTTTTTTGTAAACAAAACTGATGAAAAATTTCAGTTTGAATGTGTCAAATATGTTTCAACATGCATTTTGTTGCATTTGAAATCACTTTAATGATACGAAGACAATAAAAAAATTAGGCGATTACATGATGTTTTGTAGCCTAAAATGTTTGCTAAATCCCCAGGATAAGGAAGTTAAGATATCTTCGTCATCCTTTTGTTCTCTTAAAGTTTGTGAATATGGGTCAGCCAGCAAATTAAAATTCCAGATGCATCACCTCTCAGAAAACAAACATGTAAAACTAATTATTGTAATTATATTGAAATCCAGCTGCATTTTTTTTTGTTCAAAATATGTGGAAGAATCTTGAACAAAGGAATAAATTAGATCCTTATATTGTTTTTGCAAATAGAAATCATTCTAATTATTGAACAGAGTATTTTGTGTTTTTACATCGAATATTTAAGAAACGCTTTTACTGAAAAATTATAGGTATTCTTGAAACCTTTTTAAGGAACAGATTTAATAAGTGGTAAGTAAGCATCTAAAACTTTTGTTTTGTACTTGCACATTCACCATTTTGCTCACAAACATACAGGGTTGGGATAAAGTTTAGCACCAAATTAATATCTTTGAAACGAAACGGGCGATATTCTTGAAATTCGGCAGCTGAGTGTAATGGACCACAATGCATTTGTTGAGCATATTTTCATTAATGAGATACTTCCGGTGTAACCGGAAGTGAACAATTTTTTTTTATTTAAATGGGACACCCTGTATATTTCTGCAGATTCTGAGAGAGCACCTTGTTTCGGATCTGTCCATACCAGGTTCCATGTAAAAATTATCTGTGAAAAGAAGAAATATATTTTTTGTCCAATTGAGGAAAAAGTCGTTCAGATAAATAAATTGATGAAATAAAGATCGTACCGAAATATTAATGATGATCGATTATGGTGATCGTGTTAAAACTCATAAAGAAGTGTGTCATATTTTTAATGATTTGCATCCTGAGAAAAATCCAATATCACGATCAACAGTTACTAGAACTTTACATCTTGAACACTCAAAACATCGATTTGATAAGTCATCCGCCGTTTAGTCTTCACTTGGCACCGAATGACTTCTTTTTCATTCCAGTAAGTAAAAGATAAATGAGAGGTCAACGTTTTTCGACACTTGAAGAAGTGGTTGATGCGTTCAGAAAGCTTGTTTTGGAGATACCTCAATCAAAGTGGCAAAAGTGCTTCGACAATTGGTTCTAACGCATTCCAAAGTGTATAGATTTAAATGAAAAATATTTTGAAAAACAATAAAGAGATTTTTGATTATTAATAATTGTTTTTATTCTCTTATTCCGAATTATAAAAGGCAATCCCCGTAGGAGTAGTAAAATCTGGTTTAGAACATCTCTACAATGTGTTTCGGTTACTGCCTTGCTCGATCATTCATATCTCCTTTCAAAGCACACATGGGTATCACGGAAGTTGCATTGAAATTTTGCACATAACATGAAAAATAATTTTTTGCTCAATATATTATCCAGTGCTCAATAAAATGTTACTTAACACCTTTCATTTTATGACTCAGTCGTAACATTGGGGAAGTACCTATCACCTATAAATTTTATGTTCTAGAGTAAGTACCTGCAATAGTGGCATCTGTTGCTGGCAGACGTTTTATTGCTCGAGACTGAAGGGAATTTATGAACTTCACACAAAAATAATACCAGCAAATGGAACTTCTGGGGCATTTTCTTTCATAAATTAATTTCAAATATTGGTACACGAAACCTTGAGTGATTGGGACAAGAAATTATGTGTTAAGTGGAAACGATTTAAGTTTATCCCCGAAACTCTTGAAAACCGCCTTGAAGTTTTGTCTTTTAATTGTCATATTATATACAGAGTGGGCCGTCCGTAACTTTGAATTTTGAGCTTTGGGACGGAAGATTTCCAGAGCGTTGGACTGAAAATGGGGGTTATATAGAATGGCTTGCTCATTCCTCTGAGCTGTTGCCTCTGGATTATTTTTTATAGGGACGTTTGAAAAGTAAAATTTATGGGACGGAGCCTGCAAACTTAAATGAATCACGCCAGCGCATAGTGAACGAATGTCACCGGAAATCTATTTATTTATTTATTCAATTTCGGGATACAAACAGGAATACTTCCAAAAAAGTATCCTCTTATACACTAAAACACTTAAATTTTAATTCCTATGGTGTTACAAAAGTCACAATACAACATGAAACAACAAAAATAATCAGTAAATGATCTTAAATTAACATTAAATGGATCTAAATCATTACAATATTGATTAAATAAGTTAGACATTCTCATTATAGGCGAATTTCTGCCAAGATTCGTATTGAATCTACCTTGAAAAAGTAATTTCCTATTTCTAAACGTTCTCCTAGGAACGTGATACAGGACCGTGGAAGTCCATTCAGGTGAATTGTAGAAGTTTTTCATGATTTTATATATGAAAATCAAATCTAATTTAATTCTTCGGTTCTCTGAGGAGTCCATATGATATTGAGATCTTATTTGTGAAATGCTAAGGGATATGAGGAATCGCTTCAAGGAACTGCTGTATGTATGCACGGGGGAAGGTGGAGGTCATTTTGTGTATTTACTTAATTGAAGTATTAGGTGTACAAATAAGTTTCCGCGGTTTGTCAAAAGATGGCCCCACCAGAAGGTTATGGAGAAATTGTCAGATGTAAAACGTAATATCCCAAGTTTAGTCATCTGGCAACACCATAACCTTAAAGTACTAGTGATTCCGTATCAGCATCACGTAATTTTTTTCGTGCAAAAATGTCAAGTTTTATTCCGAATAAGCATCATTTGCGGGAACTTTTGATTTACTTCTTTAATGTGAAAAAATCTGCAGCTGAGGCGCATCGATTGCTTCTAGAAGCATATGGTGAAGCTGCTTTAAGTGAGAGAAGTTGTCAGGAATGGTTTCAAAAGTTTAAGAACGGTGAGTTTGACGTTAAAGACAAAGAACGCAGTGGAAGGCCGAAAGTGTACGAAGACATGGAATTAGAAGCACTATTGGAGGAAGATTCGTCCCAAACGCAAAAAGAACTTGCACTTACTCTACAAGTGACTCAACAAGCAATTTCACATCGTTTAAAATCGTTAGGAATGATTCAAAAACAAGGAAATTGGGTTCCATATGAACTAAAGCCGAGAGACGTTGAACGCCGATTATGCATGAGTGAAATGCTGCTTGCCGGGAATAAAAAAAAGAGTTTTTTGCATCGTTTAGTCACTGGTGACGAAAAATGGATTCACTACGATAATCCAAAGAAGAGAAAGTCATGGGTTAAGCCCGGCGAATCAACAACATCGACAGCTAAGCCGAATATTCATGGAAAAAAACTCATGCTGTGTATTTGGTAGGATCAGCTTGGTGTCGTGTATTATGAATTGCTGAAACCAAGTGAAACCATTACTGGAGCTCTCTACCGAACACAATTGATGAGATTGAGTCGGGCACTTAAGGAAAAACGCGCCCATTACTATTATTCTTTTACACGATAATGCTCGTCCACATGTTGCGGCACCGGTAAAAACATACTTGGAAACACTCAACTGGGAAGTTTTACCCCACCCGCCGTATTCACCAGACTTAGCCCCTTCTGATTATCATCTGTTCCGGTCGATGGCACATGGTCTGTCTGAGCAGCGCTTCACATCATATGAAGACACCAAAAATTGGGTAGATTTGTGGATAGCGTCAAAAGAAGAAGAGTTTTTTCGACGGGGTATCTGAATGTTGCCAGAAAGATGGGGAAAAGTAGTGGCAAATGATGGAAAATACTTTGAATAAAACGTAATGTGCTTTTCCTTTACAATAAATTCCTAATTTTTTATAAAAAACAGCGGAAACTTATTTGTACACCTAATATAATTATATCTTTCGAAAACAGTGAATTGGTTGTTTAGCTGTAATATAATTTTATAACTCTCATTCACCCACGTTTTTCTATAAATATAAACCTGTTTCTTTCTCACACACAATCAGTTGTAACAGCCAAATATTATGGTGAAACAGTTGGAAATTCAAAATGTCTCCTTTAAATCAACTAATTTTTATAACTTGTATTTATACCTGATATTATTCGCTGAAAAAATTATTCAATTTGCCGGTTATAGATAACAAATTCACATCATTGTGTGACAATATCCCCTGCATTTCTCATATTGTCTTATCTCCATGTTTACAGAACCATCACAGTCGTTCGGATTCTTCATTCGAAACGGTCAACATTGTCAACGTGGTACCTATATCTTGTCAACATCTAAAAAGTCTCAAATCAGTTCCGGTAGGACTGAAAGCTCTAGGTAAAAAGGATGCATATCCCTGAACAGTTTGCAGTCAGTTGTGTGGTACATAGAACGAGTAAGCTTGTGCGGCCGACAGAGTCCAGTTGTAGTCCAGCATCTCGTACCGTGTTGTTTCGATTTCTTATCGGATCTTACAAGTTTTTTTTAGTGCTTCCATCGATGATTGTTGAAAGCTCGGGAGTGCATATTTGATTTGTTTTACCTGTGGGATATTTTGACATCTTGGATTATTTGATGGATTTTGGAAGCGAACAGTTGAAGGTGAATTATAGTATTTGGTTCTTAAGGAATTAACTTTATTCAGGGTGACCACTGGGTTTATTTATATCATAGATTCTTGATGTCGAAAGAAACATTTTTCCCAATTTGGCCCCGTTCAAAAGATGTTGAAATTTCATAAAAAATTGCATTTTCATCTGTAATATTCAAACGACAATATCAATTGAAATGATCTCTTGTAGAAGGTTTTGATAACAGTCATGCATATTTTGGCATCAATAGGTTTATTCAATTTCTTGTGGGTTTCTCACTACTACTGTACAGATTGGTTAAATTGCATGAAAAACAAATATCACTTGATCTAAAGGTCCGTATCTTGTACTTCCTAAAATCGTTAGTCTTTTTTGCTGATAAAATCATTTATCATTTTTATGTGAAAATTTAAAATGCTTTTTAACGCATTAATATGGAAAAACGGTATGAGTATAAAATTTTTGATCTCAAGAACTGGTTAAATTAACCCAGTGTTCAAAGACTCTCCCTGTATATTGGTTCCTGTTGAAGTAAATAATATTTTAATTGAGTTGCAGCTTATTTCTTTGCACTCGGTATATGAACAAAATGTATTGATTCATTTTCATGCATGGTTCACGAGATTTCAAACCTTGATTTCAGATTATATTGGGAAAAATGGAGTTGAAATAATATATTTCACAGATTTCGAACACAAATATTGTCCTCTCCAAAACTTTATGATTACGGGTTCAAAATCAGCAAAACTATAAAACAAAGACTTGCAGAAGATGTCTCGATTTAATCAAGTAATTATCAACTGTATCAGTAGCGAGTGGAAATTTGCTCCACTCTACATTTGTGGACATATTTCTGCTATCGATCTGAAACATCCATGATTTTCTGAATTGACGTGAATTATTTAAATTAATGGTTCGTTAGGAAGAATTAATTCGAATTATTCTTATTTCGCGCGCTTAGTCTATAAATCCCGGAAGAGATTAGCTAGTGTTTTCCTATTTTTAAAATAGGTTAACTGTTCCAATATCTCGGTCATGTTCGATATTGGGTCAAATTCGTCTAATGGTTCACCAGTTATGATTATCTGAAATTTGGTTTCCTCAAGGACACTTGGAATATTCGAACGATCAAGTTGTCACTTAGAAGATGAGGTGGAAACGAATAGGTTCACAGAATTTAATTAAATTTAAAATTAAATATTCACGAAATAATTTTCTTGGACTTTTTACTAATTTAGCGTGACTGTTCTCGAAATTTTGCAAACATGTTTGTTTCAACTAGATACCTTCAAAGTTACATACTGATCGGATGTATATTCTAGTAGTTATAAACGGAGTTTATAACTCATTCATAACTGCTGAAATATTTTTCAGATTAGGTGCAACTTGTCCGAGATCTTTGGGCAATCAACCTATTCTGAAATATGCAAATTCTTACCTATCTTCATCAATGGTCGACCGGACGGTAACACATAATCAAGTTGGATTCTTTATCTGGAAGTCTCGCCCAATTTATTAACACCATTTTCGGCTCCTCATTCGAAAATTACAGAAATTTGGACAAAACGATAGCCCTCTGTTATTAGTTTACAGAACAATGGAGCAAGGCAAACATAAAAAATGAGGAAATCAACCCGTATTTCAGTGCGCACCGTAACTCTGATTGTTCATTGAAAGTGAATTTAATTTAAAAAAACACATGTTTTCCATGAACCTATTGAAGTAGTATCGGCGTTTTTAGACAAAATATGGAGATTTCGAAATATAATGTGGGTTTGGAATTTCTTTTATTTCAATATGTTGCGTTACCATGTCTGTCGGGATAAATACTTTTCGGATTTACGTTCTTGTGTATTCTTAATCCCAAAATTCTTTGCCTCACAGCTGGAACAAATACCCTCTTTGCCAAAATGACAAGTGTACTTCGCTATTATATCCTATAATCACGTTGCAAAGCATATGACCATGAGAAGAAATATACAGGGTGAGTCTTTGACCACTGAGTTGATTTTAACCACTCACTTTCATTTGCACCCTTGGGGGCTAGCCGAGTTTCCACTAAAAAAATTTATCAGTACCAAATTATACATAGGATTGATTTCAAGTTCGGTACATACAGGGTGAGTCTTTAACCACTGCGTTAATTTTAACCATAGGTTCTTGAGATCAAAAGAAACACTTTTTCCCATACCGTTTTTCCATATTCAGCTGAGTTAAAATGTTATAAGCATTTTAAGTTTTCACAATGGGTAAATACCCCTCTGTATTCCAGTTTAGTTTGAATGAAAATTACCTTCCACAGCATCCACTATTCAATCTGAAATGTTTAAAAATATTATTTTTCTTCTAAGAAATGATTCACTCATTCATGTTTCATCAGATTATCGATTATATCGATTTAATTGTTTAAATTGTTAAATTGTTTCTTTTGACTTCGAAAATCTATAGTTAAAATTAACGCAGTGGTCAAAGACTCACCCTGTATTGTTTACCGGTCTTTCATAATACCGAGAAAGAATCCTTTTATGTAAATGGAGAATACATTGAGAAAAAACTCATCCGAGAAATCCGTTCATTACGTAAAATATAAATAGAATATTTATATAATCTGGATAATGTGTTGCTGAATTTGAAAACAATTTAAACATTCTAAAGGGCTAATTTGAATTTGACGCCATTTATGCAGTGCAATGTTAACAACCCTAAAAACAAAATAAATCGAGAGTTGACAGTTTAAGGTTAGAAAAATGGAGCATTACGTTATAGAACAACGTGTCTTTATTGATTCATACAAAATATGATCGAAATAGTGTTTTTAACTTCATCGACTATGAAGAGATTAATTCAAAAATTCCGAGAGACAGGATCCGTGGGAGACGTCAAACTCACTGGTCGGCCGTTCAAATGTCAATATAGAGGCAGTGCGTGCGAGTGTTGAGTGATAATCTTAGGAAGCTCAATAAAATCATGTATGCACCACGAGCGTTATTAGATCATAACGCCCATCGGGCAACATTAATCCCTCGGGCTGGATGTTTCCCTCCAGGCGTTATGACGCACTTGGTGCATAAATATTTTTAGATCGTCAGCAAAGTGTGATATTTCACATAATCGGAAGCATTTTTTCAGATCATTCACAGATTGTAAAAAAAAGGCTTCAGCTCAGAATCTTGAGGCACTCCAGATGTCAGCATGAAATAACGCAATGATGAAACATATACGTACCCCTATCCTGAGCTGCTTAGGAATATGAATCTTTTCGAGAGCTTTGATACAGCCGGAGGACACTATTAATCTACTCGAATTCCATTATCTATCTGATGTTAATTTCTTAGAACCGAGGGGCCTTTAAAGAAACTGTGCTGTTAAGGAATTACCTGAGATGGTTTTTTTCCAAGAAAACAGAGCTCGCTTTACACTGTCTAGTACTCACGCATGCGCGTATTCTCGGCCAGTATCGTAACTAGGGCGGAAGGAGGTAGCTGAAACGAAGCGAGCTGAGTTGTCCGCGTGTAGTAGTGTTGTTGTGTACGTTGCATTGGCTGTGCGTGTAAAGTACACGAAAGAAGGACGTGTTTGTTTGCTTACTTCGAAGAATTTCGCCAGCGCTTTCCAAATAAGCAAGTTCCAATCAGACAAATGGTACATAAACTGTATTGTAAATTCGTAAGTACTGGCTCCGCAGTCGACGCGACGCGTTCAGGTTGCCCTGCTAATTTTTTCGTAAAATTTGTTTTACTGTGATCAAACGTTGCCGCATGTGTGTTGAAGAGTGGGGGAAACAATTCGAACATAAAATGTGAGGCCACAAGTAATAACTGATGTTATATTATTCCCGAAAATAATTTTATTTGTAATTACTTTTGCTTTTTTTCCACTCATATGAAAAACGGTAAACTGACTTTTGGTGCACCCTGTATATATTATATATCGCTCTTGTTCAACTGTGTGAGTGCCTACAGATTCGATCAAATATCTACATTTTTCGAAAATTTCGGTAAAAGTGGTACCTATGCATCATTTCATAAGGACTTGCCGATGAAGAATTCTTGGTCAAAGTCGATTCCGTTCTTTAGTAGGCCAAATGCGTCCAACAATTCAGGAGATATGAGCATCTAAAAATTTGTTTCCTTTATTACTCCTAGAATATTCATCGAATTAAGTTGTAACTTGAAAATTTTCTGAATTACGTTGGAACAACTGGGCTTGCAAAATTTGGCGCTAGAAATTTTTTTATAAAATCTCAAAACAAAAATCTATCAATAGCTTTTTTCAATCTGAAGATATGATCATTTTTTCATTTACTCAAGATGAAAAAGAAATTACAAAAGTCCGTCATAAGTATCTTTGATTGATGCTTTCATAGATACGTATTCGATTGACATAGGTTGAACTTATTCATCAGTGTCAGTTGGTGGAAAATTAATAGAAATTTTTCATTACGATGAAAGAATGTACGTTGTCAACATTCAGAAAACCAGTGAAGTAGGTTTTTAGGAAAAGGGAATTTAATCAATAAAACTCAGGGAATACTATGAGGAGCTATACTTAATTTGAAATACTATACGTTTATCCAGAGTACGAAAAAAACTCTTCTTTACCTGAACAGAGTGCCTTTATAGACTTTGAATACTTACTCGCAAGTAGAGCCGAAGCCAGATCTCACAACAGTGCTTTCTGAATTTTCCCAAACGTTTCGGAATAATCCCACTGTCCAATGGCTTTAATCAACCAGTTGATGATCTTGAATGTTTATGAACAGGCTTCGTAAATAATACTCATCTACTGATAATGAAAATAAAATATATTATTTTATTTTCCACTTGTACATCATATGTTTATTCTACCTCAGAAACGGATGATATAAATACGCTCACGTGTTAATGTTCAAGACCATTAATCGCTAGATTAATAAACGAGTTGATTACAAAATTTTTCCGTCGACCTCATTATGAATTAGAAATAAATTATTTATTCAAATAAATTTTATTTCTCACAATATAAAATTTGAATTGAAAATCTCGATGCTCACTTTGACATATTTATATTTATGGTTCCAATTGAACAATTCGTAAAATTCATAGAGATGTGACATTCTGAATAGTCCACATTTATATCTTTACTGACATTTGCGATAAGGAATGTGTGGAACTTGTGGGAGCTGCTGTATTAATTACTGGCGAAGGTTCATCGCATAAAATTTTTTCAGCAGTTTCCAATCTACTTTTCATCGAGTTTTCGATGTACCCTTCTGCAACAGATGTTGATTTCCACCCTCCAAGCCGTTTGATAGCTGCAAAAGCTGCTCCACTGTCCGAAAGGATAGATGCAAAAGAAAACCGAAAACAGTGATCTGTATACAGATTGGGTTGTTCGAATTCGAGAAATTTTGCAAGTAATGATGGTAATTTCGAAAACGTATTGATTCCTACTGGCTGTATTGAGCATTTAAAGTTCTTGTAAAAGACGAAAATCATTTCGTGCGGAGTGCGAATTGGTCTCAAGGATATATATCTCTTGATTGGATTCATAAGTGTACGCTTCTCATTATCCACCACAGTGACTATCCTTTTCGAGTGCGTTTTGATGATTCACTGTTATTAAAAATTTCGATCCCATATCCTGCACATCATGTTTCTGCCACTTATACAGCTCCTCTTTTCACAAGTCCTCGGATACTCCAAATATCAATGCGACCTTGAAATAAAAAACTTAAAGTTGCATATATTACATCCACGTGACAATAGGAAAAATTTAGAAAATTGATTCAATTGAGTTTTATATTTACCTTTGACATCAAGAAAATACTGTCTGCAGCACCCCCAAAAGTCGGGCCTGGATTTGCCATTAGTTCAAACCGGAAGATTCCACCTGTATCAGAAAATACCATCAAGGCAGAAATTGAACTCTTTTACGATTAAGTCATCACGATTCCTATGCTCTAACTATTAATTTCTACTGCATGAATAGGAATTATGCTATAACAAGGTAAGTTGAATGGCATTATTCCATCGCCCTGTGTGGCATATTTTGCAAACCTCCTGAATTATAGGTATATATTCGAATATTCATAGTTGACGGTGCGTGTTCATTCCAATAACACCAGCAGATATTTATTCTCCTTCCATTTAGTAAACGTGTTATTTTAAATACTAGAGTTCTTAAGTATGTGGAAAATAATTTGTTGCTATATACGTATCTGATAACTACTGCCTGTTCGCTTAACTCGAGTAGACACAAATGATACTTGAAAAATGCCGAGCATACTTCTCTGGATTAAAATGTATGAAATCTTATGGAGAAAGCTTCAAGATTTCCGGTAGCACCTGAACTGAGTTAATTCGAGCCTTATGTGATATATTGTGTATTGTGAAGAGATTTATCGTTTATGTATTGCTTCTCACAAGCTCTTGAATTTTTAAAATGGGTACTTTTTCGTTAGACGAATAGAAATGTACGGTAAGTGCTGATAAAGTTGACCATTTCTTTATTTTTTGTATCACATTTCACAATGTGGACATTCATTTGAATAAAATGGGGATTAAGGTTTATAAAAGCAATGTATCAATTAAGCGTTGAGGTCTGATTAATGTTTTTGTGATGCTTTGATCTCATATCTTTTTCAACTAAGAGATATGCATTGTTTTACTTCGTATGATTAATTAACCCTTTTGATGTTTACTGAAGACTAAAACTGTGAAATGTATCTTATCAACATCATAAACTCATTTTCGATAATACGTGACTTCAATCTGGGAATTCTATTTTATGGAATGTATAAAATAATTGGGAAAAGAATGATATTAGCTCCAAGAATCCAGAGCTGCAGTCTGTCTGCGAATATGGGGAGGGATAATGTTAGATAAAACTGGTAACCAATGAATCGGTATAGATCTTATTGTGCCAGTAATTATTCTCATCGATGTGTTCAATTGTGCATCGATTTTTTGTGTATGTGCACTATTAAACCAAACAAAGCAACAATACTCAGCTACGGAAAAGACTAAAGCTAGAGATGCTGTGCGAAGAGTGGAAGCATCAGTATCCCAAGATGATCCATATAATTTCTGAAGAATGTTATTCCTTGTTTTCAGTTTCAGGCTTATATCATCTAAATGAGCCCTGTAATTTAACTCTTAAGTATTTAGGATAGGAATTATGTTCGATAGGAGAATCATTGAAAGTTACAGCTAATTTCTTTTATTTCTCTTGATTATTCAGATGGAAACAAGATACCTCTCTTCTGTTGGGATTGGGACATATTCGCCACTCAATATAATAATTCTTTAAGATATCCAAATCATATTATAGATTATATTCGATTATAACTGAAAAAATTTGGAATATAAATTATTATTTTCGAAATAAACTATTATTATTATAATAACAAAATAAAACGTCTTATAAAAAAATCGAGCAAAAACTCATAAGATTATTGTTTTATGTCAAGTTTGAAATATACAGAGGATTATCATAAAACAAATAAAAATAATCCATCAACGATAACAATCATTGATATGAAAATTATATTTAATAATTCTATAAATACCCAAAAAAAATATTTTTCAGTATGAATTCAGGGATTGTAACTATCAAGTTTCTCACGATTTGAAAACAAAAATACTAGCATAAAATTTTTTTTCAGCATTTTTTGTATTTGTAGTACCGACTAATTCTATTAATGACTAACCACTAAGAAACATAAAGTCTTTCTTCGAACTTATTAAATCAGTCACAGTAACTATTTATCAGATGTCGTGTAGATTACCCTAAAGAGTTGGGATATAAGTGTTGTCATGTGGTGCAATTTACGTCGGCGAGTAACAAATCCACCCAACGAAGAGTATCGAATAATACGTTTTATCTTTTGTCCATCTTTCCTCAGCTTTGTTTAATATATGTTTTCTATGTCCTTTAATGCCCCACCTGATAAACATCTTATAGTCGCCCATGCCGAATAAAAAGATCGGGTTTCCTTTTTTAATGAGGTGTTGTTTAGAATTGCTTGAGCATATTAAACGACCCAGACAAAAACTAGACATACCAGGTGGTGCTAATGATATAGCTCCTGAAGAAAGAATTGTTGCATATTAAAAGTCCCACCAATATATCATGGTATGATGGATGTTTTCAGCTTAGTTTGCTCCAACTCGCTCACAACCGAACGATATACATTATGAAATACCATGGAAAAGCATCTAAGATTTCGAAATTTATTGAAACAAGCAATCGCTACAACTAGTTTTATGAAGATAAAACTATAATGATAATGAGATTAATTTTTCCGTCGACCTCCCAATAAAAGCTCTGTTTAATGTTCACAAAATCATGCATTAATGACCCATTCAAGAAAACCAAGAGAAATAATTTTCTCAAAATTTTTTTCGATGAAAATCTAAATATAAATTATACTGCTAATCTGAGTAGTGATTTCTTCATTGATTTCGAAATGCCCAGAAAATCAGTTCGAATAAATGCATTATTGAAATAAAAAATGTATATCAATAAGTTACTTATTTGTTTATGCTGATGACACTGCATTTGCTTACCACCATTCGGACTTCCATACTTGTTAAGTTTTCACATTGGGCAAATCCCCCTCTGTAGTCCAGTTCAGTTTGAATGAAAAATACCTTCCACAGCATCCACTAATGAATCTAAATTGTTTAAAAACATTATTTTCCCTCTAAAAAATGATTCAATGTGTCATCATATTCAGAAGGAAGATACAAAATACTGAATTTCTGGTAAAAAAATTCAACACTATGAACATAGATTTTGTTGTTCTACCATAATTTCTCACTAGTTCAAGATCATAAACCATCCCTTTCTAGGGAGAAATTCCAAAAAAACCTCAGAATTATTGGAGGTTATCATTATACATTTGTAATTTTCTTCTTAAAATTTCCAAATCATGAAAACCATCATTTCTATGAAAACAAGGTTGTCACATTGCTTTTTTTTACTCAAAGCCAGAAAATATCATCTATGATTTTCCAAACACTGATATTTCTGTAGTTTCTCCTCCTTGACAGATTTTCTTGAGTATTGACCAGTGAACAGGTCTATGAGGTCTCTTGATATCATACTGTTAAAAATATGAAAATCTTTTTCGAAATCTTCAACAACATGAATGATATCACTACAAATATCTATTTTAAAGCTATGTTACTTTGCTTGATGATTATTTTGTGTACTGAGTCCCAATAATAATTTACTTGGACAGCTTACAAGTATTCCCAGATTTAGGTGTACAATTATACTTGCTTGAAGAAATAGAGTTTGATCACCTAAATTTCCTTCTAAAAAACCAACTAGGTGTTCTCTAATAAAAAAAATTTTGTTAGATCATTAATATGGATCTATTCTGTTTAGACTATAATTAATTACTGAACATTCGTAAATTATTGGTTTTTATAATCAGAGTATTTGTTTTAATTATGTAAAAAAAAAAACATAAATATTTCATAATGGTTATTCATGGATTATGCCAAATTTCAATACCTTACCATAGAATATTAATTTATTACCAAACCCCAGGAAAGAAAAAATTCATAATTGCAAAATTTTTTTGAATGAAAGATAATATCTGTAACCATTATTGATATTCAGTTATAATTGATCTCAGAATAACTAGAGTGAATTATTACCAAATTGAAATGTTTTTATAACGTCTCTGCGCTGGGTAGTTCCCAATAAAATAGTGTTCTGTGGTACCTTGTTGTTTTGATTCTGTTTGAAACTGTCAACAATTATTTGTACCTTCTAAGTTTGTACCTTTCTTTGAAAAAAACAAGGAAAATATTTTATGGATAATTTCGATAGTTTGAAATTATTCAATTCAGTATGAAATGATAATGGTCAGACTGGCTTTTAAATAAATATTCTTGTGATGCGAGATCTGATCACGTTATACTTTCAATTAGTATAGTTTATCCATTTTGTTTCTTATACATTGAAGTATGATTTCTTTCACTAATACATGGTCTCTTGCTCAAACATAAATGTTTTCAGTATTATTCTGTAAAGATTTTATAAGCCTGATTTATGGTAAGTTGATGCTCATTTATGTATGTGTTCTATTAATTCATAAGATAACAAACATTATTTGTATTTATTTAGAATTTCAATATAATCCTCCAGTTGATCCACTGTGGTTAGTGTCCCTTACGTCAACTGCTCTATTCATAATATTACCCCATCATCCGCAGCACTAGACTGTCCACATAAAATACAAAAACGCATTATAAAAAATGGATAATCACTTTTATACAAAAATTCCGAATAACGCAATAAATTATTTATTTAAGTCAGAAACTGACATTCGAATAGATTTGAGTGGCGCTACCTGGCGGAGAGGAAATGAAAGAATCCCCATGTCCCCAAACCTGTAAAACAAAATTGGAGGAGTGCACACACCAGTATTTTAGACATCTTATCTATCTATAATATAAAAATGAATCGCAAAATGTGTTGGTAAGCGCATAACTCAACAACGCCTGGACCAATTTGGCCAAATCTTTTTTTAAAACGTTCGTTGAAGTTCAAGGATGGTTTTTACGGCGAGAAAAATAAGAATTATTGCTGGGAAACCCCTAAAAATAGCCCTTTTCTTTTTCCCAAATAATAAATACAAATAATTTGTAACTAAAACGTAGTCAATTTGAGCTTTATTGCTATGGTATAAAGTTCATATTAAATTACAAGCACTCACTGTTGTCTAAGCAATGTAGGTGTGTTCCGAACGTCAAAGATCATATCTATTAAAACAATGTGTGTATGTGCGTTGGAGAACAGAATACATAGTTGGAGGAGTTTAATGTCGCGTTCCGAAACTCGCGGTTCTTTTGTATTAGTTTCGGCACGCGAGATAAAATGCATCAGTTTCCACGTCATTACATCAGTCAAACAAAAATCGCGTTACCAACAGTGTTTTATTATTTTTAATATCCAAATTTTAAATAAATAAAACAATTCGTACGGCTTAAAAGGATTTCAAGTCATATCAAATTAAAAAAAAAAGTTGTCTGTTACCTAATCTACTGAGTTTGCTTTTGTCAACTGAACACAAAACAAATTCGTATATCGTGTTTTGTGCAGAGTGTTTAGTTAGTTAGTGTTTGTTTAGTTCGTGATTAGTGAAAAAATAATTTATATTTGATATGCCTCCTATAAGACGAAGCAATTTAGGTAGAAGAACCAGAAATGCTACAAACCAAGCTAATTACCGATCTAATCGTACTGCACAAGAACGTGACGACGGAGATGAACGTGGAAGAAAAAAAGATCTACGGAGCAATAATAACCGATTTGGTGGAGCAATGATTTTATTAGCAGGAGATTTTCGTCAAACATTGCCAGTGATTCCACGATCAACGCCAGCTGATGAACTCAATGCATGTCTAAAGTCCTCCAATTTGTGGAAACATGTCAAAGTACTTCATTTAAGCAAGAATATGCGTGTCGAGTTGCAAAATAATCAATCTGGAAACATATTCTCTAAACAACTCATTGACATTGGTAATGGCAAATTTTCTATAGACATGTTGACTGTCTGCATTAACTTTCCTCAATGTTTTTGTCAGTTAAATCGATCAAAAGATGAACTTATTCAGAAGGTGTTTCCAGATGTTTCTCAAAATTACAGAAACCATGATTGGTTGAGCGAACGAGCTATACTGGCTGCAAAAAACATAGATGTAAATGAATTAAATTTCAAAATTCAAGAACAAATTACAGGCGAATTGAGGATATATAAATCAGTTGATTCGGCTACTAATCAAGATGATGTAGTCAACTATCCACCGGAATTTTTAAACTCGCTGGATTTGCCAGGATTGCCACCTCACAATCTTCAATTAAAGGTTGGATCGGTGGTTATAATGTTGCGAAATATCAACCAACCGCGTCTTTGCAACGGTACACGGTTAGCGATAAAAAAATTACTAAACAATGTGATAGAAGCAACTATACTCAAAGGAAAGTATAAAGGAGAAGATGTTCTCATACCGCGCATCCCAATGATTCCAACTGATGTGCCATTTGAGTTTAAACGACTACAGTTTCCAGTGCGGCTTGCTTTTGCTATGACTATAAACAAGTCCCAGGGGCAATCATTAAGTGTTTGTGGTATTAATCTAGAAAACCCATGTTTCTCACATGGTCAATTGTATGTTGCCTGTTCCCGTGTTGGAAAACCATCAGATTTGTTTATCTATGCGCCAGGTAATCAAACAAAAAACATCGTATACCACAAAGCACTACAATGATAGTAATAATAATTATGATTCACATTATTAACAATAAAGCGATTACTTACTTTTAAATCCTTATACATATGTTTTATTTAATCACCAGGGTGACGGTTCTGTTCAGGAGAATTTTTTAAAATACGTAGGCACAAAAACTGCCACATTACAAATCTTTTTGACAGGACGAAGTCTGTCGGGTCAGCTAGTATATCATAAAGACTTAGATATGGCAACATTGAATAAATCTGATTATTAAATCATTTCAGCACAGAGTTGGATTTGGGAAAAGCAGAAAATTTGGACACAATTATATTGATTTAATTCCTTTCAACTTCAAATATCTCAAGAATGTAGGAAAAATATGACGAATGATTTTATCTGTAAAAAAGACTAATGATTCTAGGAAGTACAAGATACGGAACTTTAGTTCAAATTGCCTAATTTGGAAAAATTTTATAGGAAGAAAATGTTTCTTTTGACGTTACGAATCTATAGTTAGAATTAACGCAGTGGCCAAAGACTCATCCTGTATATATTATATCGGAAATAATTCAAGAAATGATCGATATCGTAATAAACGATCGTATAGTGAATCATTCTATTATCAATCAGAAGTCGCGTGCTCATTGTCAGGAACGTCGTGCACGATGGCGCCAATCGATAATCATCAAGCCTGTTAAACTAACATTTTCAAAGTTCCCACAACATATTGAATCCATTGACTTGTCAAGTGATTCTTGGGTACTTCAAAACGTCTACATTGTCATTCGAGTGGATTTCTATGGGAGAATTGCTTTCTGATTCACGTTCCAATATACCGTTTAGCTTTCAGGCTACACTTTATTACCAAATATTAATAATAGAAAATAATGTCTGATTGGAATGCGCTGAGGCTGAGCTCAATGCGATGGCAAATCACTGCGAGTTGACTCTTTTCAATTCAGTCAGCACCAAGTTGTTGTCCCGCTTTCAGTGGTGATTGAATTAAATGCTTAAGGATGACAAGCTACAATGGTGAAATATACATGTTTTCAATTAATTCCATTCGGGAACTTGTATTCTGAAGCGCTAAATCTATTCAATTGATCTTAGATTGCATAGGTAGCAATCATCAGTCATCGTGAAATACCTACACTCGCAGAATCCGAACATCTTCGGTAATTAAAATGGAGGCACGTAACATTAGCAATGAACCAAGTCTATCCTTCTTCGAACCTCACTCATAATTGGTTAATTATTCTTTTTTTTTAAACTGAAATTCTACAGTTTTTTCTATACCTTTCTCCAAAATTCAGCTGCGTTTAAAATTTTTAAGTATTTGAAGGATTCAAACTGGGCAAACACCCCTCTGTTGAGTTTGAATGAAATTACCTTCCACAGCATCCACTATTGAATCTGAATTGTTTAAAATCTTTATTTTCCCTCTTAGAAATGATTCACTCACGCATGTTTCATCAGTCCATATTCAGGGGCAGATACAAAATACTAATTTTGTTCTGGTAAAAAAATTCAACACCATAAATATAGAATTTGATGTTCTATCATTATCTTTTTCAACTACTAAGTTTTAAGCCATGTCCTTGGTGTGAGAAATTCTTCAAAATATCAGAATTAATGGATGTTTAAACATTTGCAATTTTCTCCTAAAGATTTTCAAATCATGAAACCCTCACTTCTATGAACACATCCAATGCGTGAGGTTGTCAAATTGCTTTTTTCAAAATAAAATTCTCTATGATTTTCCGAACTCTGATATTTCTTCTCTGTGATATAGTTTCTTAAGTACTGACCTATGAACAGGTGGATGAGATCTTATTATTTATTAATTTGACATTATACCATTAAAAATATATATAAAATCTTCAAAAACATTTAATGATATCAGTTTAAAAATGCACAAAAATCCTTGAAAAACATCCTTTCAGATTCTTTCTTTGCCTGATTATTATCTTTTGTTCTGAATTTCAACAACAATTTACTTTGCAAGATATTGAGAATATACTGATTTAGGTGTAAAGTCCCACTCGCTTTAAGGCTGCACACCACCTTGCGGCGAAACTCGAATTCCGCTAGATGGCACCAAGCGAAAATTTCAAGGAACTGAAAACAGGCACGCCCATTGTACGAAATAGGACGGTCTGTACGGTATTTATGACCCCTAATAAACTTTCTAGGTACTGTCGCGGTGAGTAGGATCGAAACGGAACGTAAATTTGTGTTTATGGATTTTTTGTGGGTTTTGAAGAGAATGGTAAATACAAAGTTCATTCTATTTAGACCGGTCAATTGAGACCAAATAACAAGGGTGAGGTTACATAAATTCCCTACAAGCTGAGAGTCGGTGAAATTGTTCAAAACATAATTATGAATAAAATATTAGTTTCCCTGTATGGAAAAATTTTATTCAAGGTTAGACCAAAAAATGCGGTTTTCACGATTTTCTGCAAAACGTCAAGTTTTATGTTAAAATTACTCCTGACAAATATTGTAGAACATATAATTATCTATAAAATGTGTATCAATATTTTGTTCCAAAGAGTCACCGTTTTTGAGATATAACGGTTCAAAAAATTATGAAAGTTGTAATCGTCATAATATACATGATTTGGCCACGTATACAGGGTGAGTCAAAATTGTGTATCGAGCTATCTGGGGGTACATTGAAAATTAAGTATAGTATGATGGATAAACTCATATCCCAGAATGCATATTATGACGATTACAACTTTTATAACTTTTTGAAACGTTGTATCTCAAAAACTGGCTCTTAGGAAAAAAATTTGATACATATTTTATAGATAATATATGTTCTACAATTTTTTCTGGAGTAATTTTGTGATAAAACTTGCCTTTTTGCTGAAAATCGCGAAAAACGCATTCTTGACCTTTGACCTTGACTTGAATATTTCCGTACAGCGGAATAATGAAAAACTTTCAAATTTTATTCATAATTAGGTTCTGAACAATTGCACCAAACTTTCAGCTTGTTGGGAATTAATGTAACCCTGAATGTCTAAATTGACCCTATAATTATTTATGTGAATGTGAGTGATGCAAATTAATTAAAACAATCTCTTGAATTTGTACATTGGGCGCTATATTACGTGAAAAAAAAATTTATTCGGACAAATCTAATCAGTTGAAGAAGCATATAAAATTTCCATGTCTCCAAAACATTTTTCCTGGGCATATCAAACATGGAAAATAAAAAATTTTTGTTTTTTAAAATATATTATTTGGATTGAGGGAGCTAATATAATGCAATACATATTGAAACAAAATGAACCCAGCTGAGGTTGCTGCACGGGGTACCATACAATTCTGCGTATGATACAATAGTCCAGGGAAAAACCTCAGCAGAAAAAACCCTGCCCCCGTGTCAAAAAACTATAACTTTCTACGGGTGTTCGACCCCTGCATCTGAAAAAATTCGATATAATTTTTTCCGCTGAGAGAGTAGAATGTAGGCTTCGTCCGTGAGAAACACTTACCCTATTCCATAATAATTTCAATTTATCTCACGGACACTCATTCCTCTTGGTATTCTGCCATCTATTATTTCTGGAAGAATGCACTTCTTGTAAAAGTCCTCTAATTTTGGAAGCATCATATATCTCCAGAAATTCCGATCCCTTATTATGGTTTGCACATGGAAATCATTATCGCAATAAAGAATTAAGTCGCAATATTCTCTACGGCATATATTAAATTGTCCCTGAATTTGGTAAAAATAGTACCATACCTGGGGTCATAAATGATCATAAATGAAGGATAAGATTCTATTGGCCCATCTGCCGTAAAGAGGTGTCAACCATTGGGAGGCGGGCCAAATACAATTATTTAATACAAGAACGAGAATAACTCGAAAAATTGAGAAAAGTGAAAAAAAAATTTAGCTAATTTGAAAGTTCAATGTAATACCGAACGACTACCTATGGGTTTTTTTCGATAAAATATTTCCTTGAGGAAATATTTTTGAATAGTATTTCAATTTTCAAAGTGTAATTAGCCAAAAACTATGCATCATATCAAAAATCGGCGGAAGGTACGCACTAGGGAATACTCATGCCAATGCTCACTCAAATTTTGAATGAAATCCGACAAACGGTTTATGCGTTATTCTTGAAGTAAATTAGCATTGAAATAGTATAGGCACAAAGAAGGTGATGTACAGCCTTAAGAAATCTGAGTATAATAATGTAAATCTGCTTCTGGAAAAACCAGTTGGTACTTTTTAATCAAAAAATGTATCTAGACAATGTCTGTATTAAAAGATTTGTTGTTGTAAATATCTCTGTTCTTTTATAATTTGCCATTCTTTGTTCATTAGGTTAACAAGTATTTTATGTGATTTCAGCCTGAAGAAAAAGATCAAATTCATCGAAACGTCTCATCAGAAATTACCCATAACTGCACAGAAAACATTTATGTTATGATAAATCTGTTTTATTTTAATTTTAATCAATTATTTAAACGAAAACGTTATTACAGAAAAAAGGTTAATTGATAGATAAAGTCAAATTTTAATATCTTACCATAGAATATTCAATTCATAATCGAACACCAGGAGAGAAAAAATTAATATTGCCAAATTTTTTTATTCGTTTTATGAAAGAAAATATCGGTTTCCTTTATTGATAAACAATTATAATTGTTGTCATGATAACTAGAGTGATTTATTGCCATTTCTTATGATACATTGATATTTTATTAGAACCTCTTCATAGTGGGTAGTTTATAATATAATAGTGTTCTGTGCTTCCGTGTCGTTTTAATTTATTGGACACTTTCACTTTAATATATTTCAAGGATAATGTACAGATTAGTTGAATTGCATGAAAAACAAATATCCCTTCAACCAAAAGTCCGTATCTTATATTTCCTAAAATCATTAGTCTTTTTTGCAGATAAAATCCTTCCTCATCTTTTTTTTTTAAATTGCACCATTTTTGAGATAATTTAAGTTGAAAGGACTCAAATCGATTTAATCATCTGATGAAACATGAGCGAGTGAATTTCTTAGTGGGTAAAAAATGTTTTTAAACAATTCAGATTCGATAGTGGATGCCGTGGAAGGTAATTTCCATTCAAACTAAACTGGACTACAGAGGGGTATTTGCCCAACCTGAAAACCTAAAATGCTTATAACTTTTTAACACAGCTGAATGTGGAAAAACAGTATGAGAAATAAGTGTTTCTTTTGATCACAAGAACCTATAGTTAAAATTAACACCTTAGTCAAAGACTCACCCTGTATATCATGGAATTTTACACTGGGTTGGATATTGAACAAGGTGCTTAACATCACCAATAATGAATAAAATAAATGACAATTTAGATCTTGTGATGAATGTCAGCCTACAATTATTCATTGGTTAATTTCATCTATAGTGTTTAGTGGTGGAAACCATCGACTGAATAGATTTCCCGAACCTTTTTTAGAAATAATAATTTTATTCCAAAAGACATAAAGTATGGCTTCATTGAACAAATATGATTATTGGGTCATTTCAGTACAGAGTTGGATTTGGACAAAATTTTATCGATTTAATTCTTTCAAACTTTGAATTTCTCGAAAATGGTGCAATTTATATGTATAGATAAAAATATACTAATACTATAGAAAGATATCGAAAATGCTGCTGCACAGATTTATTCATCGTCACATTGACTCTAACACATCATTCTTCTGTTCAGATATATTCGAAAAAATTATTAAAAATATAACAAAAGACTGTTTGATATTCTATTATATTGAAAATAATTCTACCTCTCAACAAAATGGATAATGAATCTTTCAAGTCTCTCTTTTCTTTCATGTTGATAGCGCAGTCGAAATACCTCTAGGGCATTTTCTAAATTAAGCTGACACCTCTAGGTGACTTGAGACAATATAATTGTACATATTATAACGAATTAACTCATTACAATAATAAATAACGCCGTTTCAGCCCAAAGGCTCTTTAATGTCGTCCTTGCTGTCAACCTCTGTTCACAAATGGGGAAGCGAGATCACGCAAAGTTAACCACACATGGAGGTATACAATTTTGCAAATTATCGGCAATATTTTCGTTTCTATGAAACTTTTAAAGTTTAAAGGGTCTTTCAATAAGAAATTTGTTTTTAAAATAAAAAAATGATGATGACGATGATTCAATTCTTTATTGTATTACAAAAGAAAAGTTATTATGAATGAAAAATGAAATCTGGCAAATGTCCACCACGACCACGCTGACAGAAATAAAGTCTTTTCCAGTGGCGGTTCGTGACAATATAGTATGGTGAGGCACATATGAAAAAAAATTTAATAATGTAATATATATATATATGGTTTACGTAGCGAACAAAGTTTATATAGTGGTTCGAACAAAGAATTTTGATAGTGAACTCTTTATTTTATTACATTGTTCGTTGCAATATATTATGAATCGATATTAAATTGCTCAAAAAATGAAAACCATTCTTCACTAATGCTTGGAATTCCTTTTGAATGAATCCTCAAGTTGGAAATTTTCAAAATAACGAATACTAAATAAGTAAAATAAACACTGAATTATTCTAAAGTAGGATTTAGAAAGTTATAAATGAAAATTATTCTAAATTGAGTCCTCAATATTAAAATTTTTGTAAATCAATGGCATTCTACGATTTTTCTGATCAGCGAAATGATCTATAACCTTGTCAATAAAAATATTTTCGTCCTGTGATTTTATGAATCCTTTTTCGATCGAAATTTTAGCCATATTACTCAGCCGCCTGCAGTTGTATTTTTATAATTTTTAATCCTTTTCAACGCAGAGAAACTTCTTTCTGTGGAAGCAGTTGTCAAATTTTCCGAATTTTGAAGATGAAAATTGAAATAAATCATCAGCAGAACGTCCAGAACATCATAAAATCCCATAAAGCGCTCAACAAGTTGGTCATCTATTACATAACGAAAAATGACTGATAAATGGGAATTACAGCTTATGTCAGTTGTTTCATCAACTTGCCAAGAAAAAAACAATGATTATGAAATTTCGTCCTCGATTTGTTTATTCACAACAAAAGCAACCGAATCAATTAATTCATTTTGAATGGTTTTAGATGTACCAGAAAATACCGATTTACTGTTGGTGTCATTTTCTAAAAAGGTTTTTAAATTCGTAAGTCACCGTTTTCGGAGTTCTTCTGCAGCTATCCTTTCGGACAGAGGAGCAGATTTTGCAGCCATCAATCGGCTTGGAGGATGGAAAGCAACGTCTGTTGTAGAAGGGTACATCGAAAACTCGATGAAAAATAGATTAGAAACTGCTGAAAAAATTTTATGCGATAATCCTTCACCAGTAATTAATACATCAGCTCCCACCAGTTCCACACAGTCCTTATCGCAAACCGTCATTAACGATATAAATGTGGACTATTCAGAATGTCACATCTCGAAAATTCAGTAGGCATCGAGATTTTCATTGTCAAATTTTATATTGTGAGAAATAAAATTTATTTGAATGAATAATTTATTTCTAATTCATAATGAGGTAGACGGAAAAATCTTGTAATCAACTCGTTTATTAATCCAGCGATTAATAGTCTCACGTGTTAAAATATCTCGACCATTAATCACTAACATTAATAAACTAGTTGATTAAATAACTATTTCCGGGAAATTTGAAAACTGCACATATAATCTGAATTAGACTTTGTTTTAGTTTGTTGAGTTTTCACTTGTAGTAATACAAAAAATTCTTTGAAATAAATAATTTAATTTTAGGGTTTCCTTCTCGCACAACGAGCGGGTACAAATACGCCCTTGGGCGTATTTATATCATCCGTTTCTAAGGTAGAATAAACATTTGATGTACAAGTGAAAAATAAAATAATATATTTTATTTTGATTGTAAGTAGATGAGTATTATTTACGAAGCCTGTTCATAAACATTCCGTTTCTCCAGACGTCTGGCGTATACAATCATGATGAAATTTCAACCGATTTTAATGAGGTATTGAACACGACACCTGTTTTATGGCGAAATATACTTTTAAGATTCGCAGGGCCGTAAAGCCACACAAAAATTCACTTTATTGACATTTCTTCTTTCCATATAATTTCCGCTCAGGGCAGACTTTGCAATTCTTTCTAAATATATATTCTACTGATTCTGAGTATAGCAATAATCGTATATCAATTGTCCAGACGCATTATTTAAACTGAATTTACATATCATGCGTATTTCACGTTCGAATACGAAAGTTCAAGATCATAATTTAGGTACCTACTTTGCATCACGCAATAGCAATAGCTTTTTTTAACTCTTTTGTGAAACTAGTGCATTTCAAATATATGAAGCTTTTGGAAAAATATGCGCTGATATCTCGAAGAATGTCCATTCAGATGTCATTGATTCCGGTGACACTTTTCTTGAAGCCAACGGAATGGAGTTTTAAAATTTGTACTCAACCAAATCTGCTAATATAAAAATCACTGAAAACTTTTACCGGACAATGGAATATTGAGATATTAAAGCAATCGCCCTAATGCATAAAAAACATCGTACACATAAACAAGCATCATAAACTGTAAAACATTCTTTTGAATAGAGATATAATTCTTATATTACCTTCGAAAATAATTATTTCATCTCTTTATTAAATTTTTTTTTGTTGAATCATTGATTTCAGAAGTGCCACGTCAAATTCGATTTATTTTTCTTTGTTTTAAAAGTATGAAGGAACGAGAATTACAAAGAACCATCGTTCCAGTAGTGCGAGCTAGTCATTATTGACGCATGGTAATCTCAGGAATCAAGACCTCAAGTGCAAGATCGAAGATGAGGCTGGAAATGCCATAACGGTCAATAGATCATGCAATGACGAGATGTTAACAACTCAATTTTGGCCTATCATTGATGACATGGACATTACTGACTCAACGAGACAGTAGGAAAGAGTCTATACGGAGTCAATCGAATTGATTGCAGTTTTCAACATTTTTTGTTTTAAAAAAACAAAGTTCTTATTGAAAGACCCTTTATTATAATCAAACCATTTGTCTTAAAACCAAATTGAATGAAAAGATATGATTTGCCCTAAACAAATATTCATAGAATTTATTTGCAGTATTCCAGATTCAGAATTAACTTTGTTGATGAAAAACTATCGAATATTCATCTCCTATAGAAATATGAGACGTGGAGCCATTAAACAAATAGTGATATTTGCTTGTTAATTAGTATCACATTGCAAGTATACCTGTACTGACGCCGGCGCTAGGCACTCCTTTTTATACTTCTGATTGTGACATCACTTTTTATGACTTAGGATGAAAAGTCAAGGAATTATCGCTCAATTATTTAGAGAGAATTGAGAATATATTTAAGAAATTTCCGGTAGTCATTTTGGTTCCTTGATTTAAAATAGCTATTATTGGGTTGTTCGGAAAGTCATTTCGTTTTTTTTTTGGGGAACATGAAAGACAGTTTTCGTATGATGAATAAATATTTTATTAAATTATATATTGGCCATTCTGGTTCAACACCTTTTGCCATATTTCTGGCAGTAACATAATTCCCCTCTCATAAAAGTTTTGGTCCTTGCTGGCAAAAAAACTGGTTCAGGTTTTGACATCTTCATTTGAGGTAAAGGTTTTGCCATCCAAAAAATTTTGCAGGGACCGGAACAAATAGTAGTCGGAAGGCGCCAGATCTGGAGAATATGGTGGATGTTGCAGTACGTCCCATTCAAGCTGTAAAAGTTTTTGGCGAGTGACCAAGCTTGTGTGAGGTATCGCATTATCCTAGTGGAACACTACACAAATGGATCATTTTCTTGACGTTTGAGGAGCGAATCACACGCGACGACACAAATTTCGCTCCGTAAGGACATGGGGCACCCACACGTCGCTTTTCGAGGTTAAGCCCATGCCTTTCATAAACAGTCGAATTCGACAATTTTAATCTCTCATCGATCTCTCGTGTGGTTATTCGCCGATTTGCATCAACTAATGCCTTTACCGCATCTTTGTCAGCTTCGACCGGCCTTCCAGACCGTGGTGCATCTTCGACATCAAAATTGCCGGATCGAAATTTTGCAAACCAAGAGAGGCTCTTGAAAATTTGAGTTTCCAGTCTCTCTTAATCGTCGATAAGTCGTCGAGAATGTTTCGTGGTGGGGTAGTCTTCGATCAGGAAATTTGGCTTGATAAATCCTTTGAGCTGCACGAGCAACACCATCGGCCTTGCCATATGCCATCACCATATCAGCATACTCAGCGTTGGTGAAATTAGGCATATCAACAACCAGAATTAAAACAACAGTAGCAAAAAGTCGATAAAAGTAACAAAAACAAAAAAATACAAATTGAAAAAACTGAACAACGCGGCACTGACACTTCCAACAGCAGAGACAGTTGAATCTCTAATGACGGTAGGGACAAGTCAGCGGCGACTAACCCAATCCAACCTAAGGACAGAAATAGTAATAATAATTCACACGCGTCTAAAACGGGCAGGTAAAATTTCCTTGCTCGCTGTGTTGTGTCGAAATCCGTACTTTTATTTAGGTGCGACTTTCTTCACTCTTCTGACTAAAACCTTATTTGCAGTATTATTTTTTTATTGACTTACGTAAATAGCATATGGTTAGCAACGTTATAAACCAAAGAACATTTTAAAATAAAACTAAGTTTCTAATAGCTGTAACTTTTTTAAATTTCAATAGGAGTGGAGATGTTTTCATACTTTCATAATTTTTTTTTTTTAATAAAAGGCCCACGTGTTAATTTTGTGGTGTTATCTGTAACAATAAATACGTTTTTTTTTAAACACACACTCATGTAGATTTAATACAATAAAAAATGCATGTAAAAGCACACGCAAAAAAAGTTATGGGGCTTCGAAGGGTACATTTTGGGTAATATAGAAAAACCTAATAAAAAAATCATACCTCCGTAACCGTAATACTAAGGACCCAGGTTCCAAGACTGAAAAGGTAGCAAATGACCCTACCAACGCCCCAAAAAAATTTGACGGTCCATTTGCCGCACACCCTGTAGATACAGACTCAAATATTTATCTAAAAAAACTTCACTCCATTGTTTCCTGATATCTCAATTCATCGTAAAGAAATTACGACAGTAAGCGTAAACCTCCTGGAATTCCATTGGTTCCTTATATCTCAACTTATCGTAACGACGACAGTAGGCGTAAACCTCCTGATGTTCCATTGGTTCCTGATATCTCAACTAATCTCAACCAATTGAATGAATCACTACTCAAATAACGGAGCTTTTAATAAACAACATTTTGTACAATACTATATGTTTCACTCACCTGTCGGTGTCTAATGGTATTGAGAAAAAAGAAAGTTTGGAATTATTGAAATTATTGTTTTGGCAGTTGTATACTCTTTAATTGTTAATCATTATGGAATTAATTTGAAAATAACACTAAATTGAAACAGAAAACTTAGTGGAATGAAAATAAATGATTAAATAAAAGAGCTTTGCTGGTTCATGTTAGATTTTGACTAAAAGAAATTCCACTGAATTATGTATTGGGTTGTATTTTTTTCTACAACTTCTTCTTTGAATTTTAAATAGATCTCAAAAAAAGTATATTCTTCTAAATACTAAACGAATTAATTATTCAAAATAATTATTTAAGATGTCTAAAATAATAATAATGACATTATTCCAGACATCTTATAATTATTGATGAAAACAATGAACAAGGACCAAAATATGAGGTTAAAATCCCTGCGAGATGCGCGAGTCTTGGTGTAAGAAAATCCACGGAGTGCGACTACTGGTTGGTATCTATACTGTGACAGTATGCTGCACAATAATAAGGTAGCGAAGATGATAGCATGTGTGGAGGGAGAGTCATCTACAGTATCACAATCTTTGAAGACCGTTTTGGGAGAATCGTCCGTGACTGCTGCTGAACGGAATGTTCCCAAGAAAACTGTAGTCTCGTGGACGAATAATTATGAACAAAATATTTCTTCTTCCTTTGTATCTGGTTCAAATAAATTTAATTTAATTTAAAAAATTGCAGTATCCATTTTGTTATTAAATAAAGAAATAAAATATCATTCGAAGTTTTGGAAAGAATATGATTTGACGTTTCATATTTCGCTAGGGAATTATGAGCGTGTTATGGTAACTAAGGCGATATAGCTCAATATTGGTTCGTTCAGAAAAAAAGTTTTTTTCGTCTTACACATTTCTGTAGGTAGTCGTTCTTTGACTCAGAACCGTTTTGCTTTCTTGTATTAAATACTGGTTTTATTTTTATTTTATTTATGTTTATACTGGCTTACCTAGGTATACATAATGTACACCCCTCAGAAGCTAATTAAAGCTTGTGCGAGTTAGGTTAACCAGTGTGTGTTCTGTGTAGGCTTTGTTACTGTGTCCTTACGCCACCTTAGGTTGACAATATATAAAGAAAAAGCTCTATATACAGGCGAATTGAAGGAGTCCGTTGAAAAAGCTTTAATAAATAGGCTGTTTGTATACGATACTACCTTATGAAATATCCAAATTTAATGTTGTCAGGGGTTCCTAGTATTCGTGTAGATATTCTTAAAATAGTAAAATATTCAGATCTGTTTGAAGCACAATTTAAGCGTCAGAAACTTCGTGGAATTTTTGTGGCTCGAGCTGAATTCTGTTTACCACTCGCATACCTCTATTTGTTTGTGAGTTATTGAATTTTCAAAGGGTTTGTGGACCGAAGATTTCTCTTATTTCATATTGCAAATATTTATTTTGAACGTATTACAAGAAGGTTCTTCTGAAGTAGCTGATGAATTTCGAGATGATGAGGATTAGGTTTCACTTGCCCGAGCAAACAGCAAATATTGGTATAATTCATACCAAGAAAACGTATTCAAGCTGTTGCGAAAGCAGATTTATGGACTTGGTTGTTTCAATTTCGCCGAATTATTGTTTGCTGAAAGTTTTACCATTTTTGTAGTACAATTTTTTTTAGGAAGGCTAGATTAAATGCAGCGTTACTACCCATAATTGAAAAAACATTTTCAACAATTTTATTAGTGAATAAGTCTATTATTATTTTAATTATCACGAGAGTTGCCAATATTTTTCGGGATTGGATAACCTTAGTGATGCAATCTGTCAAATGACAGCTATTTGTGTTGTTTACAGTAACTCAAATGATTAATCTCGCTCAAAAAATGCAATTAAATCATGAACATTTTCTTGTCATAATTCTTTCGACGTGGATTAACTCAACAACAGAGTATCGATGAACTTAATTCAATTTTTGGCGATGAAGCTCCATCAAGGACCAGTGTTTATCATTTAGACCTAAGTAAGACCCGCATACATTCAATATTGCATGAATGTTTTGACGGTCCAATGACCGTCAAAAAAATGTGTTCCCGTTGGATCCCACATAATTTTGGAATGGTCCAAAAATACGATCGCGGTGCTTCGAAGCACGTTTATGACATCGCGGCAGGTTTCAAGATGAACCCATGAAGCGTATCTAAACATGGCGCAATCATGGATATATCTCAATCAGAGTGGCAAAAGTTCTTCGACAATTGGTTCAAACGCGTGCAAAGGATATAGATCTTTTCGGGGAATATTTTGAGAAATAACAAAGCGATTTTCGATTATTAATATTTGTTTTTGTTCTCTAATACCGAAATATAAACGGTAACCCTCGTATGACTATTATACTGACTTTGTCTCTAGATATCTTTGTCTTTATACTATGCTAAATCAATGAATTGCTGATAGATTATCATATAAATTTTCCCCTGTCCTTGGGAAAAATATATAAAATATTATTGAGCATGTTTCTTCATAGAAAAACAATGTTATTCAGAATTCATTCTTTTTCTTGATTCAGATGATGCAATGATATTGCAAATAAATATCTGAATATTCTATTTACAGTTTTTGCAGTGGCAAACACAGTGATCAAAGTATTTTTCCATATCTACCGATTCAAACACCTAGGTTTCACTTGTGCTGACAGTAATAATCCGGCAAAATGAATAATTTTCCATAAGTTGAAGTTATTTAAGCCTACAATTAAGTTTTTTAATGAAACTGAACATAATTATTAATAATTAATATGCAAACTATTTCATGAATGATAGATAGCTGTAGTTGCAAAAAATGCATTTGGTCTGATTGACAACATGATTATTGTTAGGCAGAACAATTCTCACTTCTACACCTATAATTCATAGAGAAAAATTCTTAATGGATAAAAAAATTAGAAACGCATTTACAAACCCGTGCCTATACTGCTCTAATTGAATTTATACCGGGTGGCAATTAAAAACGCCGAGACAGGTAGATTTTTGACAGGAACGGATCACATTTTATAGCATAATTCATATGTCGAACACATCAGGTAGGTTGTGAGGAAACACGGTTCAGGACATTATTTTTCTTATTTTTCCACTATTTGAATATTATTCCTAGTTTTTACGTCATTTAAATGAGCCTTGTGATCGAGAAATGAATCTAATTCAACTCCTTATCACTTGTGAAGGAAATTATGTTCGATGGGAGTTTCATTGAAAGTTACAGCGAATTTCCTATATTTTTCATGATATGGAAACAAGATACCTCTGTTCTGCTTCGATTGGGACGTAATCGCCACTCAATGAAATAATTCTTTAAATAACCCAAATCAGATGATAGTATGTTCTCCAGAGTATGGAAATTCAAATGCTGGTAAGCAATAGCATGATCAAATTTCTGACATGATGTCGTGGCTGAATCACTGAGATATAAATTGAAAAGGAAAGGGGGCTAGAACTGATCCTTGTGGAAAACCGTTTTTCAGTGTTTTGAAATTGCTACTCTCATTATCAACAAAAAACAGAAACTACCTATCAGATAACATATTTTCTAATATTCTCACCATTATCCCACACTTCAGATAGGTATAGAGAAAATTAATCCATCTTTCAACACAGTGTCATATGCTGAAGATAAATCGATGAAAGCATCACACTATTTTTGTTTTGCCACTTTTTGAAGTAACTCTCGTAACTTGAAGCTGATTTTGCAGGTAATAAACATGAAGCTACACTGCTCATAGACTACCTATAGATAGGCAACTCTGGCATGAATTTTGGTCCCGGCTTAGAGCTCAATTTACAGCGCCATCGTTCGTCATCTTAGAGTTGATTACAGATTCCATTCGCACAACGTTCCGTCTCGTGGCGCCCTCTAGTGCATTTTATTAGAGTCATCATAGGATTCCACGCAAGCGCAGGTTGAATCCCATATTTTTATTGGATTTTAAAACAAATACATTTGAAATGACCATTATTCTTTTAATCTGCTGTAGATTGTCACAATTTCAATAAAAAAATATCATTTGATCAGAAAATTGTGACAATTTGCAGCAGATTAAAAGAATTATGGTCATTTCAAATATATCTGCCTTTCAAATCAAAGAACATACTAATCTTTAGAGGATGAAAGGCAATAAACAAAAAATAAACTCTGGAAATATATATATTGCAGTATATAATCAATTTACAAAAATTTCAACACGAGAGACAGAATCAACGAACCAACAATAACTCATCAAATTAAGAAAAATACATTAAAAGAATAAATTAGAATATTAGTGACAAATATATAAATTTAAGCATGAAATGCATTAGATTTATACTTTTATGACAGAAACAATATCTATTTTCTTTTCCTTTTAGATACTTTCTCGGATGCCATCTTCATTATTGGATCATAAGATCTTAATGTTTTTCTTCCCGATAAAATTTTATTAATAGTTCTGTCATAAAAGTACAGAATAAATTTCATGGCAAAATCAATAAACTTATCACTAATTTTCTTATGTTCTGTACAGAACAGAGTTTTTATATCTTCTATCTCTATATTGTTCATAATTTTTTTTATCTTAATTTGATTTACCTGCTCTGGTATATGTAGCAGAACATTTTCAGAAAAATTATGGAAAATATTATTATATATTCTTGATGGCCTTATCATTTTACAATTGCTGTGAAATTTATGGGTTCATGCAGGCAAAGTACTGTGGTTGTAAACAAAATTATAACATGTATTTTTTCATAAGTAATCTCTTTATATTTTAATATATATTATATTCTATATTATTATTAATATATTACTGTCAATATATTTGGAACGTACAGTCTTTCAACTGACAATATAAGGTAGTGAGAACTTTGAAAATGACAAATGAATACCTTCTGGATTTCTGCTTGTACAAGTAAATTCAGTATCTGATACATGTTTTCTTCTTTCATATATTCTTTTGGGAATCATAACCTCAAAATCACTCTCCCCTTCCAATAAAGTTTTACTTCTTGAACTTGAAAGCAATACAAGAATTTAAATCAAAGAGAACTAATGAAGGTATACTGAGATTTAGGGCCAAAGCTGTATTTCTCCATTAATTTGGCGTTCCAACGATAAAATCTGACATATCGTTTGAAGTATTCTAGGAATCTTCTGATAAACGGTTTTTATGAAACCCACTATTAGTGGAATACCCAAAACTATAATCAATGACCATGATCAGTTCACTTATATATAAATACCTTGTTGCCTCAAAGTTTTTTCAGGACTTCTGGATGGTAGAAAAAATATGTCATCATTTTGAGGGCGGCTTACATAATCTGAAAGATTTTTGAAATTACAAAACTGATAATCATAGGGAGTAGAATGAATTACTTGGCAAATTAAGTGTTGGTAGAGCAAATCTTTTCAGCTTTCCATGTGAGTCTATACAATCCATATGAAAATGCTTTATGCAAATTATGCTTTGGGATGAATGAAGACTTGGATTTCCGATTCTTTCCAACCAAACATTTCTAACATCCTCAATTTTTGTAATGCAAAACCTAGGATAGAAACTGTTCCAAATTTTTACTAATCAGAAATTACCACACGAATATGAAATTGCTACAGAAAATATTAATTCACAGTTATAAGTTAATCCAAAACCACTACTTAAATGAATGCAATAATACACATACCTTTTGACATTACAAGTCCACCAAGAGTGAGGAGCATCTGATAAAATCCGTTTTTACCGATCACTACTGAGAATTCCTAATTTACCGATCCGAGCCTTTGAGACGACAACAGATGTCTCTGCCGCTCGTTGAAGAAAAACGTGACCAGCTTTGTAGTAGGCGAGTTCCCACCCCCCTGATAATTTCTTTTGGTACATTCATTTTCGCTTTCGCCAAAACAAATGTAAAGAAAAATAAACAGACATGTTCATGGCAACGCTTCCATAGCTTACGACATTTGCGACAAATTATAGAGATTTTTTTGGAATTTATCTATCCTTTTCTCAAATGAGAAACAAATAAAAAATAAAACAATACACGCAAGGTAAGGGGTTTTACTGGCTCAAGGAGGTAACTGACGAGCCGCAGGCGCCATTAAAAACCTCTTACCTTGCTAGTTATGTTATATACTATTATATCTCCACAAATCCCACAAATCTCCACAAATTTTGATTCTCGAAATATGAAAAATGCCTGTATGATACAAGAACTAAGATTTTTATCTTCAATCTATTTTATTTTCGTACGGTAAACCTAGCTTATTTCGTGTGATTTGATAAATATTTTGTTTTTTTCTTTCAGATACTTGATCTCCATGTAGCTGATAAAGAGGATTGCAACGGATAAGTCGTAAAAAGGTGAGAAATACTCCATGCCGTTTTGATTTATTTGCTTTCTCATAGACTGAAGGGTTTCCTATCATCTAAGTTGACGAACGCTATGCAGTAAGAGATGAAGGGTGGGGCGCATACTCCAGTGTAATTCTCACGATAATTAGCTCTCTCATATTATTTACTGAGATTTTCCTGGACCACCAAGAAGACAACACATATATTTATTCCCACTCTCTGAATTGAGACCAGTCATGCAGAATCCAATTATGACATTCAACTCGCTGTACAGGTTGTTGCGTAAGAACAGTTGACATCAAGCTATATCACTATAGATCTGAATAATTCCAATGTAGGAGGATTTATTTAGAAATAAAGCAATAGTAATTTAAGGTAAATAAGGTTTTTTTGAACGAATACACAAAATGCCAACTTGAATATTAAAAGAAACAAGTATTTCTACCACACTGTATAACTGACAACTAGAATTTAACAACGGTTGCTGAGATCAAGCGATTATCTAAGATTCAACCAAATTCCGAACTGAAATCTAGAATATTGAACAAAATATAGCCATTTTCCTAACTGTCAAATTTGATTTGAATTTTTTTTAAATAATTTATAATTTAAAAACCATTATAGATAAATAATGTGAAGTGAAGTGAATTTATTGAAGTTTTTCATGAAGAATCATAAAAAAAATAGAAATAGCCCACCCACCTTGGGACTCCCGATTTAAAACACTCGATTATTGAACAAAACAAACATCCAAAAAGAACTCCATAGTGTTCCTGTAAGTTCACTCCAAGGAAATGAAATTTCTGAATATAAAGGGTGATTCGTTTAGAGGTACACTTTGTAGTTCTTGTTCAGTTGTGTCTGACATTTCATAATGTAACGACTTAGCCCGTCACAGCGTCTACAAATTGTTTAGCTTTATTACGAAAATGGGCGTCCTCCGATTAATGTGTATCGGGCACTTAGAGTGAGTTACGGCTCACATAATCAGCCTACAGAAAGAACAATTCGCTGTGCCATAACTAAGTTTGAGACTTAATATTCGTTATTGAATATTACTCGGCCAAATAGACAACATCCAGCTCGTAGTGAAGAGAATATAGCGGCGGTGAGGGAGAGTGTACGTGATGACCCTGAGTCGTCGATTTGTCGCCGTTCTCAAGAGCTTGGCCTTTTGTATTCAACGACGGCGGATTATACGTAAGGATCTTACTTTGAAAGCTTACGAAATTAAATTAGTTCAATAACTGAAGCCGACCGACCTACCCAATCCTCTTGCAGAGGATCCACTCTTTTCGACTAAAGTTTTGTTCACTGATGAGGCCCATTTAAGGCTTAATGGGTTCGTGAACAATCAAAATGTCCGAATCTGGTGTGATAAACAAACCGAAGAGTCTCAAGAATTGCCGTTAGATCCAGAGAAAACAACTGTTTGGTGTGGTTTATACGCCGGTGGAGTAATCGGTCCATATTTCTTCAAAACGCGGCCGGAATGCTACTGTGAATGGTGACCGTTATAGCACCATGATAACAGACTATTTATCGCCCGAAATTGAAGGTCATAGTCTCGACTAAATGTGGCTCAACAAGATAACACAACAAGAGACACTTGTCATACAGCCCGTGAAACCATGGCTTTACTGCGAGAGCATTTCGGCGAGCAGATCATTTCACGCTTCGGACCAGTGAATTGGCCGGCTAGATCATGTGACATCACACCTCTTGATATTTCCTTTGGGGCTATATACAGTCCAGAGTCTACATGGACAAGCCGGCAACGATTGAGGAATTGGAAGCCAATGCCAATATTACTCGAGTCATTGGACTAATATAACCTGAAATACTCACACGCGTCATCAGAAATTGGAACTATCGAATGGATCTTGTTGACCGTTGTCGTGGTCAGCATTTGAAAGAAATTATCTTAAAAAAATAATTGTAAAGATTGGTTTTTTCATTTGTTAATGAAGATTATAAAATAAAATTGTTTTTATTAATTTTTTTTTAATTAAAAAACTTTTATTAATTTTTTTTTCAATTAAAAAAATTACTCTAAATGAATCACCCTCACACACTCATTGTTGCCCAGTCCAGTAACTCTCGTATTCTAGAGGAATCAAACCTATTCCGAGAAATTTCTTCTTCATACTTCCTCTAAGTAACGGGTCATCCAAATGTGACGCCTAGTAGTCAGCACTATACAGTGTGGAACAGCCAAATGGAATAAATTCGGTAACGGAGAGCGTGTTTGAAAAAACGCTTGGGCACGGCGAATTGTATTTTCAACTGAGCATTAAAAAAAATATATATATATAGGATGCGTCATGTGACAGTGGCCAATACCCACTTTCTTATTTTAAATGCAAGTCCCTGTATATTATTAATTTTTTGGATTCTTCAGAGAATTCTAGACATAAATCATGTACAATGTCCTATACCTATCTTCAACTGTTTCGGAAATATTAAGTGTTTTCAGATTTATTACAAAAATTAACATTAAAAAAAGAAAATTATTTTATTTCACAAATTCGCTACATTACACGAAAAACCTAATAATTAATACTGATGTGAAAAAAAAGAAAAAAAAAACAATAACTGATGACATGTTATAGGTACACACGTATAATATAGGTATAGTTAAGAGTACTGAAAAATAGTACTCACTTCGGAGCGCTGTAAAACCTTAGCTATTGACTTAATGAAAAAATGATGCGAATAAAAGTTGTTCCTCAAAAAACGATGTACAAAAATGGTCAGACATCATTTTTTCGTAAAATGATAAAAAAAAAGTTACATCGAAAAATATAAATTTTTTTCTCAAATTTCCGGAGATTTTCGCTAATAACTTTTTTATTTATAGTTCTACGAAAAAAAGTTACTGGAGCAAAGTTGTAGAGAATTTAATTTGCAACAAAAAATGTTAATAAATTTTTTTTATAAAATCAATAGTTTAAGAGATATATCGTAAATACCATTTCAACCCCTATTTTCAAGATAGCGGCCGTGGGACAAGGGTGGCGACCCCACAAACTTGGTTTTAGCTTTACACTGACCCCCCCTACACATCAAAAAAATAAAATTGCGTCCTCTAAAAAACGCAACCTAAAATGTAACTTTTCAATGGACTAAAGCGTGATTCGTCTTTTTAAGTCATCTAAGTTGAGGGGTTTAGTTTTGTATACAATACTTTTGACATATCCCCACAAAAGTCGTCTTATTTTTCCAATAAATCTGAAAACACTTAATATTTCCGAAACAGTTGAAGATAGGTATAGGACATTGTACATGATTTATGTCTGGAATTCTCTGAAGAATCCAAAAATTTAATAATATACAGGGGCTTGCATTCAAAATAAGAAAGTGGGTATTGGCCACTGACACATGACGCACCCTATATATATTTTTTTTTAAATGCTCAGTTAAAAATACAAATCGCCGTGTCCAAGCGTTTTTCCAAACACGCTCTCATTTATTCGTTATCGAATTTATTCCATTTGGATGTTCCACACTGTATAATTTTTACAGTGATATCCTTTCAGATGACATAAGTCATTTTGCTTTATTAGAAGGTAGTATAATTTTAACCATGGATAGGTACACATTGCAACACCGCGTTTACATCATTCAAAGTTATTATGAAAATGGGCGTTCTTTGAAAAATACCCATCGCATAATTCGTGATTTTTTGGTGTAAATAATCGGCCAAATTAATCTTCAATCCAAAGATTAGTGAAAAATTCGAAGTAACTGGTTGTGTTACTGATAAACCAAAAACTGGATGATCAAAAAGTGTACGCACAAATGAAAATATTGCTGCTGTTGGTGAAAATGTTCGTTCGCTAGAATTGGGCATGTTTTTTGGCTCCTTATGGAGGATTTTGCATAAAAATTTGCATTTACACGCTTATAAAATTCAGAAATTGAAAGAAAGAGACCATTTACAACTTCGTAATTTCTCTAGTTGTGACGAAGCTCATTTCACAATGGACGGATTCGTCAAAAAGCAAAATTTTTTGAAAAATCGAGTGTATGCTAACAAGCTACAAGAAATTAATGATTTAAAGAACAAACATTCAAGTTGCAATTCGTGAAATAACACCAGCAACATGTCGGAAAGTCATTGAAAATTTCGATATTCGGATTGATACCTGCAGACGCAGTCGTGGTGGACATTTGAATGATATTCTATTCCACTTATAATTGTAATGGATCATACTTTTAATAAAAAAAAACAGCTTGAAAAAATTGCAAATAGTTTATGTTTTATTTCAAAAAACATGTAGGTGCGTTTTTTGGACGACCCTTTATGTTGGAACAGAAATTTAAACTTCTGTCATGGTCTATCGATTTCGAAATCGAAAAATCCTAATCGAGAAAGACAAATTTGCTTTTCGTGATCTAATCCCGATGAATTCGAAAGGAAAATAAATTATACGGTAATAAAATTATCACCTTCGCATCTCTTTGGCTTGTTGACTAAGATCCTAATTTGGTCGAAATGCTGCATTATGTACACAAGGAGCGGGTTTCCCATACTGCAAGAGGGGACACGGTGAAAGAGATATGTTAATTTTCACTTCGTTATTGGTCGTAGCATAATTTTATCGTAAAATAAACAGAGTCGATTCATCGATATCTCAAAGTGAATATTCAAGGGAAATAATTGCATGAAGAGGTGACATTTAATCAGTTGAGTTATGTACTGAAAGCCAGTAACTCTCAGACCTACGTGAAGATTTAATAAATCACACCATCCTCAATTACACTAATGACTTTTCAGGCTCCGAGCTACGTGACGATATCTAATATTGACTGTATACTGTGCCACCAGCAGACAGGCTTCTTCAGTGATACTCAGAAGACTTTAATATTCATAATCGATTGAAAATTTTTTCTGGTGGATCAAATTATAACTGTTAAGTCTACAAGTGATCAATTAATCCGAATAAAATAAAATGAAGAGATTCTTCCTTCATTATCAAATACAAAATACATAGTGAGTCTTTGACTTCTGCATTAATTTTAACCAGAGTTTCTTGAGATGAAAATAAACACTTTGTTCCTTAGCGTTTTTCCATATTCAACAGCGTTAAAAAGTTATTAGCATTTTAAATTTTCACATTGGGTAAATACCCCTCTGTAGTCTATTTTAGTTTGAATGGAAATTACCTTACACAGCATCCACTATTGAATCTGAATTGTTTAAAAACATTATTTTCCCTCTGAGGAATGATTCACCATTCATGTTTCATCAGATGATTAATATATCGACTTAATTATAATAACTATATTTCGGCCACATTTTGTTCAACATGCAACCCAATGACATGAGAAGATTAAGTTTCCGCAGGTAATTTTGATATGAACATATCCGCTCTATGTACTTTCAGCATGACGGAACACCACCTCACATTGCATTGAATGTGAGAAATCACCTGGATGTAAATTATCCGAACAGATGGATTGGTCGTGGAGGCCCTATTGCTTGGCCACAAAGATCGCCTGATTTGAACCCTTTAGACTATTTTGTGTGGGGATATCTGAAAACAAGAGTTTATAAGGTTGAAATTAGAAGTAGAGATCACCTAGTTGAAAGGATTTTCGAGGAATGTAATATCTTGGAGCAAAATCAATCCCTCATTAGGAGGTCAATTGGAAATTTAATAAAAAGGTCTCGAATATGTATTCAGAAAAGTCATGGTAACCTACATCTTTAATGCTATATTGAGAATCGGGCACTGGCCCAAATCACTGAAAACAGCAGAAGTACTCATGATAATGAAACCGGGCAAGAATCCACACGAAGTGACATCATATCGACCCATAAGCCTTTTACCAATAATCTCGAAAATATTGGAAAGGTTATTACTTCAGAGAATAAACGCCGAAATTCCGATAGATCATTGGATTCCTTCACATCAATTCGGATTCAGACAAGATCACTCAACTGTCCAACAAACGCATAGAATAACGCAAACCATAAACCAAGCGTTTGAAAAGAATCTATACTGCACTTCAGTCTTTCTGGATGTGAGTCAAGCGTTCGATAAAGTATGGCACTCAGGACTCCTATTCAAGATAAGAAATATTCTTCCTTTAAAATTCTTTAATTTACTAAATTCATACCTTACAAACAGACAGTTTGTAGGGTAGGACAAGAAGTATCAGATTATAGCCCCATTCAAGCTGGAGTTCCACAAGGAAGCGTGCTGGCCCCGTTCCTCTACCTACTTTTTACCTCAGATCTACCAATAACAGCTCACACTACAACAGGAACATTTGCTGATGACACAACAATAATGGCAGTATATGAAGACCCAGCAACAGCGACTAAGCTAGTACAAGAACACCTAGACAAACTACAAATCTGGATGAAAAAGTGGAAAATAAAAATAAATGAAACCAAATCTCAACAAGTAGACTTTACACTGAGAAAGCAACATTGTCCCCAATCAAATTGAACAACATAGTAATTCCAAAAACTACATCAGCAAAATACCTTGGCTTTCATCTAGACACTAGGCTAACCTGGAGGGAACATATAATCAAAAAAGAAAACAAATTGACCTAAAAGTCAGGAAATTAATTGGCTCATCGGAAGAAAATCCAAGTTACCACTTACAAACAAAATATTGTTATATAAGACGATCATCATCCCAATATGGACATATGGGATAGAAATCTGGGGATGCGCAAGCAAATCCAGCATAGCTCTGATCCAAAGAACGCAATCGAAAATACTTCGCATGATGGCCAACGCCCCATGGTATGTGTCCAACCAGACTTTACATGAAGACCTAAATATACCATATGTTGAAGAAGTCATCAAGCATAGAAGCAGAAACCACCACGCGAGAATGGAAAACCACTCAAATATTTTACTCCAACCCTTACTGACAAACACCTTAGCAAGAAGATTGAAGAGACATTGGCCAGCTGATTTAATGGAATAATGAGATTCTCTCACTGGAGATAATCTTTTCCCGCTCTATTTAAGTCACTTGACTACTTCTTAACACATTAACTTATAGAATGTTATTCTGATTGTTAATAATTATTGAGATAAAAAAAAAAAAAAAAAAGAAAAGGGGAAATCGTTTCGAACATTCTATGTTAATTTTGTGTTAATCCTCAGTTCTGCCGTTCATGATATGTTTCGAATGTTTATTCTGTATAAGTAGTAGATTTTTTGGTTTAAGTAGGTAGGTATAAAGATATTTTCTGGATTAAATTATTTTATATATCAGTGATTAAATATGAATTTCGAATTTGGAAGAACTACTTAAGGACTCAGGAAGAGCTTTGTATCATTGGACGACACCGGTTTACATTCTAGTTCAGAATATCCTCACTGCCTTGGAGCGAAATAACGATATTGTACATCCTTGGAAAATTTTTCTAGGAAAACTGGATGTGTGCCAAAAAAAAATAAAAACGCTCCAGCAATGTAAACTTATGATAGAATCTGAAGCATGTAGAAAATTTCTGAAAACGGAATGTACAGGGTGTTTTTTTAACCTGCAAACTTAATCTGAACTTCATCATAATTCCCACCCTGTATTTTTGAGAAAGTGTTGGAATTATTAAGAGAAGATAATCATTTTATTCTACACTGGAAATTTCATCAAGATTGATCAAGCCATACCTAAGTTATGAATAAAAGAAAAATCGGTCGAATCGGACAAATCACCCTATAGACTCTCATTAAAGGCCCCCAACCATAAACCAAACATTGTTTCGAAACTGCCTTGACTAGTCTATACTTCACCTAAAATCTGACGGTCTCCTCCGGAATCACCCTGTATACATGTGTTGTAATTATTTTTCGCACCCCGAGATATTTCTAGAATATACATCATAGATCACTGCAGGTTGCGGGACACACAACACAGGCATATTTGCCTAGATGCATCTGGCATGCTCTTGGGATAACGCTTAAATTGTGTAACATAATCTGGAATGGCAATTTTTAAAAAGGGAGATAAGTGTGCTGTTGAAAATTGTAGACCTATAAGTCTTCTACCATGTTTTTCAAAAATATTTGAGAAAGCAATGTTAACTAGGCTTTTAGAATTTCTCGAAGGAAATAATATTTTCAGTAACTCTCAGCATGGTTACCTCGGGGTAGGTCTCCGATCACAGCCATTTTCCAGTTTACTCAGGAAATAATCCGCATAATTGAAGAAGATAAACTCGGATTGGGTTTATTTATTGATCAGTCAAGAGCTTATGATTGTTTGAATCATTCTTATCTGCTCCAAAAGTTAGAGAATATGGGAATTCGCGGTGTGGCAAAAATGTGGTTTGAGTCCTACCTTGGAGGTCGCCATCAGAAGGTGTCAGTTCAAGTAGATGGTGTGAGGTCAGAGTCAGATCAGGTAGAGGTTAATATTGGCGTACCTCAGGGAAGCACACTGGGTCCAGTATTGTTTATTTTATTCATGAATGATTTATGACTTTTGATTGAAGCCCTGTTGGTCATCATTACTTGCTTTGTAGATGACACCAATATTTTATTGGAGGGCAATGATTTTGTAAGCATCAGTAAGAAAGCGGATGAGATATTTGCAATCGTGAAAGATTGGCTCAATTCTGATAGACTTCTCATGAATGAAGGCAAAACCGCAGTTCTAGTATTCAGCACAGATAGATCCCGTAAAGAGTTGAACGATTCAATACAGTTGGCAGAGAAAAGCATTATCTTGAGTCAATCGACTAAATTCTTAGACCTTCAAATTGACAGGTTCTTGAAATGGTACGATCATATAGAATTCTTATCGATGAAATTGAGTAGGATATGTTATGGAATAAGGGTATTGGCTAAATATTTAAACTCAATTAGCTTAAGATCAGTTTATTTTGCCAATGCAGAGTCTGTCATGAGATATGGGATAATGTTTTGGGGGCTAGCTCAGCTGTTGACTCTATCTTTAAAATACAGAAAAAAATTATGAGAATCATGTTCCATATAAAGTTCAGAGAGTCATGTAGAGGAGTATTCAGGAGAAGAATATTCTGACTTTGTATGCCCTTTATATATTTGAATGTTTAGTGTTCTTTATGAAGAATAGGGAAAAGTTTACAATTCATACTTCTCAGCATCACTATCCAACACGATCTGTCAACCTACATTTTCCATTACATAAATTAGCAATTACTGAGAAACATCCATCTTATATGTGCATTAAACTGTTTAACTCTCTTCCATATAATGTGAAAGTGTTGACGAACTTGAATATCTTTAAGAAATCATTGAAAACTCTCCTCATTAGGGTTGAACCATATTCCTTAGAAGAGTTTTTTCATACGGTGAGAATCTTGTAGTTTTTTATGTGAATATTGTATTTCAGTTAAGTTTGGACGTGATTTCATTTGCATCTTTGTAATTTTTTATGGAGATTCCTTGAAATAAAGTATATTATTATTATTATTATTGTATGAACTTATATTTGAATTAATTTGAATTTGAATTCCTTTCAACTTCAAATATCTCAAAAAAGCTGATAAATCATTTTATCTGCAAAAAAGACTAATGACTCTAGGAAATACAAGATACGGACCTTTAGTTCAAGTGATATTTCTTTTTCATGCAATTTAACCAATCTGTACAGTAGTAGTGAGAAACCCACAACAATGGAATAAATCTATTGATGCCAAAATATGCATGACTGTTATCAAAAACCTTCTACAAGAGATCATTTCAATTGATATTGTATATCTTTTGAACGGGGCTAAATTTGGAAAAATGTTATAAGAAGGAAATGTTTCCTTCGACGTCAAGAATCTATGGTTAAAATTAACGCAGTGGTCAAAGGCTCACCCTGTATACTTGAGTAGTACACGAAAATTGTGCTCTGAAAAATTAGGCTTTGGAAGTTTTCTATTCCTAGTCTGGAAGTATAGGTGCCCTTACAAAAGTCCTAGATCGATTTAGCAAGACCAAATTCCGGAGAATCATAAAGGTACCTGTTCCCAAAACTTTGTTTCTATCTTTTGGTTACATTTGCCATTTTTGGGTTCTAGCTTGAAGAAAAAAGTTACACAAAAATATCTAGATTTGACAACTATAGTCCTACACTTTTTTAAAGCACCAATGATACCTTTGTTTATTCAAGAATAAACTGTTTTCTTGATGAATTAAAGAAAATTTTTAATTTTTAGAACATCAAACAATTAAAAAAACTCCAAAATAAATAATTGAAAAATGAAATAGGGTACGTTACATGTGTTTCGAGATTTGTGTTTAACACTTTCCTCTCGTCAGGCGTTCATTTTCGATTGACAATAATTCAAACAATTCTTGGTTACAACTTACGTTGACATGCCGCAACGGAACAAATGCACGTGCCACTTTGAAATCGGTTGATATTCTAAAAACTATCCTCAAATATAAGCATAGAGTATTATCTTACTCAAACAAATCAACACAGAAAATTGACTTAAAATGGAATTCTTTCCAATTCAAATTATTTAATTGAACAAGTCTATTCTTGAAAGTGTATATAAATCAATAATATCAAAAATTGACAATTATAGTCTTACATTTCTTGAAAGCATCAATCTTTATTTATCCCAGAAAACACTGTTTTATATGATGAATAAGAGAAAATTTTTCATTCTTATCAAAACATCAAACAATAAAAAAAAACTACAGAAAAATTAATTAAAAAATGAAATAGAATACGACACACGTGTTTCGACATTTATGTAATCACTCTTATCTCTGGTATTCATATTAGATTGACAATAATTGGAACAATTGTTGGTTACAACTTACGTAGGACAAGCCGCAATGGAACAAATGCACGTGCTAATGTATTGAAGAATATTTTTGGATTGTAATTGAATACAATATTTCACAGATTTATTATCCTTCAAATAATAAAAAAAATTAAAAATTGGAATAAATTTTTATTAATAATGAGTAACAACAAAAATTTACAACGGAATAGTGCTCCCCAGTGATGAAGAAATAAAAAAAATTAAAAAGTGTTATATTCCAATCACAGAGATGAAATAAAAGAAAGAGATGAAAGAGTAAATTAAACTTTTTAGATTAAATCTGCTTTTATTCGCAACTAAGTCTTCACTGTAAAGGTTTCATATCTGTATTGGGTAGTAGTAGACTCAGAACTGCCACAGCTGAAAAAAACATTTCTAGTACTATGAATATTGAGGAGAATACCAAAAAGATTAATCAACTTGGATATTTATCAAACAAAATATACGTATAAATACTTTCACATCATTTATATGAACATTGACATTTCTTCATATTAGGTACGGCAAATTATACAGTGCAATTTTGAAATTTGAATATATAGGGTGAGCTAAGGAAAACGTAATGTAACGATTTACTGGCTTCTAGATCACCCACGATAAGATATAGAATTTTTTTTTGCGCACAAATTCTAGTTCTGGAAACTAATAAAACTGAAAATCTAAAGAGTCTAATTACTGTAAGTAGCAAAGTTCCTTCCGGATAGATACAAGAATCATGTTTTCACTTACCTATCAGAGCTGTACCAACAAAGAAAAATGGTGGTCCACATCCCACTTTCAATAATGCAGGAAATATTAAATTACCGCACATGGCTCCAAGTCTGCCAAACATCATGGCCGCTGATACTGCCATGACCCTAAAAAAGTTAATAATTTACAGGCCGAGCCTTCCATAACCTAATTTATCAAGATCAGAGGAATCACTTCTCTGAAATATCCCGTTGTTGAAATATTTAATCCTGAATTCCTAGTTTACCTATCCTTTGTAGTTCTCAAACGATTTAAAATGGAGTTCAAGAAAACAAAAAGTAGTGAAGAGTTGATTATTCAGTTTTCATATCAATTTCCATTCTCAATTATGATCGACTTTCAGTTACATAAGACAAGTGACATATATCTTTGTGCAATTTTAATGGACAATTTTTACATATGGTGTGATTCCTATTTTTTAATTCCCAGAACAATAATCAAATTTTCAAATATCATCATATATTTAGGTACATCTCAAAAAAAAAAGTGCGTGTAACGTTAAACGCGATTGGAGTAAAATTTCTTTAGCATTGTACGAGATGACAATTAAGTTAAAAATCATAACATTTTTTTTTTTTTTTAAATTCACACTAAAAGTGGAAACTTCTTTTACGACAGCCCGGGATTTTTAATCCAAGAGCTGGCGTAGTAGTCACCGGGGAAAAACAACTTGTCTGATTATAGCCACCGTTCCTAGCACGACAGCCTTCTGCATCCATGTGAGGGTTTCATTAGGTAGCTGGAGCTCGGCCAGGTGCTTCACAGTGTTGACATGTACGAGGCCATTGGAGCTAATTATGAGTGGGTATATTTCAATTTTCTTAACTCCCCATAAAATTTTTAATTCTCTACTCAATTCTGTATAGTTGTTAATTTTTGTTGTGTATGTTTGAGCCATGTTATGGTCAAGGGGCACCGCGAAATCTATGATCACTGCACGCTGCTCCCGCTTGCACCACAGAACCATGTCAGGACGGTTGTGCTCCAATGGTCTGTCCGTAAGGAGTGGGAAGTCCCAGTATATTTTTGCCAGGTTGTTCTCGGTCTGTCCTACTAGTACGAGATCCGGCTGCAGAATCAGTGTACCCATCGAGTGTTTGCTGAAAACCAAATTTTTACACATATTTATGATTAGGAGAATTCATATCTACCAGGTTGCCTATCAAAATGTGGCCGCTAGTATTTTTAATTAAATTATTAATAATTCATAATCCGTAAGAAATTTCACTGACATGTTTTTCAATGAAATGTCGTCTATTTTACGGCAACATCTATGAAGACTCTGAAAAATCATGGTTGCCGTTGCGCATCTGGCCGCACCTCTTCGCAGCCAGGTGTACACAGGTATGATTTTGTTACATTTATACACCCACAACGTACATTCATATTTTATAAATCAAATTAAAGCTAATTTTTTTCTGTTCATTATTATATACGGTTGCCTAATTAAATCTGGCCGCAAATAAGGGTTGCTGGCTGTTAAATATAGTAAAGGTAATCTTGACTTTTCTACCGGTGGGATTTATTGACCAGAATTGCGCATGTGCCACCAGCATTTTGTTGCCAGATTGTGCAATAATTATATCTTGGGAAATCGATATTAGTCCTTAGAAAATGAAAGGGTTTTTTTTTCAACGATATTTGACTGGCGATTTAATGAAAATTATTCATCAATTAATAGAAAGGATCAGATAATTAGGTTAGTTTGCAGTTTATCGCCCAATTTTTATATATCACATGGTTTTTGTCAGGTTATTAGGTTAGTCTAGATTTGTATTTTTGATATTTGGTCCGGGGTGATTAGGTAAGTTAAGCTTTTTGTTATATGATAGAACCAATTCGAAGGTAACTTTTACCAATATGAACTATTAAATATTTACAGTCAGTTCAAGAACGTCAAATATTACCGCAAAATAAATCATTCTTCAAATACCCCGACTAAACGTACGATCTGGCAACGTTGCTGCTCATTTTAAGCGCCGCCCACAATCCACCGGTATGAAAGTCAAGATTAATCGAAATGGTTCATTTACGGTGATAACGTACGTTGTCAAAATTTAGAAAAGCGAAACGTACGATCTGGCAACGTTGCTGCTCATTTTAAGCGCCGCCCACAATCCACCGGTATGAAAGTCAAGATTACCGTTCTAGCGTTTTTACCGTACAATATGATACAAATCCAACCACCACGATGAATTAACAAACCTATATCTAAAATCAAGAATAACTACTCATAGTTTTCTTGAGTTTTGTTCAAGCACAAAATTCCTTAACCTAACAACCCACGTCGGTGCTTTTCTAAATTTTGACAACGTACGTTATCACCGTAAATGAACCATTTCGATTAATCTTGACTTTCATACCGGTGGATTGTGGGCGGCGCTTAAAATGAGCAGCAACGTTGCCAGATCGTACGTTTAGTCGGGGTATTTGAAGAATGATTTATTTTGCGGTAATATTTGACGTTCTTGAACTGACTGTAAATATTCAATATTTAATAGTTCACATTGGTAAAAAGTTACCTTCGAATTGGTTCTATCATATAACAAAAGCTTAACTTACCTAATCACCCCGGACCAAATATCAAAAATACAAATCTAGACTAACCTAATAACCTGACAAAAAACCATGTGATATATAAAAATTGGGCGATAAACTGCAAACTAACCTAATTATCTGATCCTTTCTATTAATTGATGAATAATTTTCATTAAATCGCCAGTCAAATATCGTTGAAAAAAAACCCTTGCATTTTCTAAGGACTAATATCGATTTCCCAAGATATAATTATTGCACAATCTGGCAACAAAATGCTGGTGGCACATGCGCAATTCTGGTCAATAAATCCCACCGGTAGAAAAGTCAAGATTACCTTTACTATATTTAACAGCCAGCAACCCTTATTTGCGGCCAGATTTAATTAGGCAACCGTATATAATAATGAACAGAAAAAAATTAGCTTTAATTTGATTTATAAAATATCAATGTACGTTGTGGGTGTATAAATGTAACAAAATCATACCTGTGTACACCTGGCTGCGAAGAGGTGCGGCCAGATGCGCAACGGCAACCATGATTTTTCAGAGTCTTCATAGATGTTGCCGTAAAATAGACGACATTTCATTGAAAAAACATGTCAGTGAAATTTCTTACGGATTATGAATTATTAATAATTTAATTAAAAATACTAGCGGCCACATTTTGATAGGCAACCTGGTAGATATGAATTCTCCTAATCATAAATATGTGTAAAAATTTGGTTTTCAGCAAAAACTCGATGGGTACACTGATTCTGCAGCCGGATCTTAGACTATACCGGCGTGTACTTATGGTGGGGCACGAATTTATTGGCTATTCCCCACTTTAGGGTGAGCATCTGATGGGCTACTTTTCCCATGTTGTTGTGCCTTCCCAAATATCTAGTAGGCGCAAGAAGAGAGCAGCCACTCGACAGGTGTTGGACAGTTTCTTCGCATCCATTGCAGATTCTGCATTTAGTGTTCTCGACCTGTTGTTTCATGATGAACTTCGAGTAGTTTCTGGTTGGTATCACCTGGTCCTGAATGGCCAACATGGCTCCCTCAGTCTCAGGGAAGAGGTATCCAACAGTCAGGTAGATATTGGATTTTGTTTTGTCCACCTCAGGATGGTTCATGCTGGCGTGAAATCTTCCATGCAACTCTTTATTGCGCCACTTCGCTCTGAGAGTATCCAGCTGGGCGGATTCTCCTTCAGGTTCTAGCGGTTGAGATAAGTTGAGAGCCGTGTAGTTTTTATCGCATGCCCTCAAACACTGATGCACGGGTAAGTTACTCGCAAGAAAGTACTGCTTTAGAGTTCTGATTTCATTTCTGTTCGCGGCTTCGAGGTTTGTCAGTCCTCGGCCGCCCTCAGCCCTGGGCAGATAGAGCCTCTCTATTGCCGAGTTTGGGTGCAGCATACCGTGCCTGGTGAAGGAAGTTCGGACCCATCGATCTAGACTCTTCACGTCAGTCGCCGACCAGGAAAGTATTCCAGATGTGTAGGTGAATACCGGCACCGCCCACGCATTGATGGCTGTTAGTTTATTTTTTGCGTTGAGTTGTGTTCTGAGGATTTTATTGACGCGTCTTGTGAATTCGTTTTTTGATATCTCTTTGCTCTCTTTCTGTCGGATTTCGTAGGACTGCTGGACTCCAAGGTATTTATAGGTGTTTTCTACTTCCAGAGTGCGTATCTCGGTGTTATCCTGTAGCGTAAGATTCCCTTCGTCGGTTATTTTACCTCTTTTCACATGAACTATCGAACACTTGTCCAGGCCGAATGTCATCTTTATATCTCCGCTAAAGCTTCTCACCAACTCCAGCTCACCCTGCAGCTGAGCAGTGCCCCGGGCGAAAAGCTTCAAGTCATCGATGTAGAATAGATGTGTGAGTGTTGTCTGCTGGTTCATTCATATATTATTATATTATATATTATATATTTATATAATTATAACATTTGACCCGTTTTTATATAGAATAAGTAGTTTATTTAGCGATAAATGTTTTTTATTGTTGATAAGTGTTGTATATGTTGCATAAGTAGTAAATTTTTTTGTTGTTTATTAATTCATTTCCTATGAAGTCTGAAACATGAGATTTATTCATTTCACACGAATTCCATTTATTTTTCATATTATATATTTCATATATATTATATATATTTATTTTTCTATTGCATTGTAATTTCAAAGTATGCTAATCGAAAACCTTGAATCCTCTAAATAATTTTTATTCTTTCTATTGTTTACGTGCTAGCAATACTGAAGACAAACATACATGGATGAATGTCATGATATGATTTTTAAAATTTTATTTTTGTATAACTTCAGTACCTTTTTTTTTCTCTTCCTTATTTTATGTTTTTTTTTCATTTTCTTCATTACTTTCATATCATTTAATAACTGAGTTTTCATTCATTTAATTCAATTATCCCTGATCTGAATTTAATGAATTTTTTAGTCTGTTCAGTTTTGGAATTAATTTCATACGATATAATACCCACCAGAATAACAATGATGAAAATTTATAACAGCTTTTTTCTTAATATTAATAATCTAGCATATGCCTGAATTTCACATGAGCGGCATAATTCAGTGCATGCATGCTTGAGAAAATTTAAAATCCCCGCTGCTTTGGTAATTTAAATTTCCCGCTACTTCGTTCCTGTACTACATATATGGCGGCCGATTTGTGTTACCAAAAATTAGTTATTTTTATTATTTAATTTAATATTTTTCACTAATTATATTTTTTCGAAAAGTTTTGATTGATTTGTTAATAAACTATCTATTGACAAAACCAAAAATATTTGAAAACTGGATGGTACAGAAACGTGACACCATATTGCCGTAACGGACTTCCGTTGCATTGTCCTCCAGTAACCTCCTAAAGAAGTCGCGCCTAAAGAAATTTTACTTCAAAAGAAAAATATTGAAATTGAAAAATGTTCAAAATTCAATATGCATGATTCAAATATTTTTAAAGTGAAAAATCAATTGCTTTTTTCACTGATTCATTCATTGTAAATGTATTTTAAAAGCTGTAAAACTTTAATTAGAAATCTTTTTAGTTCTCTTGTTCCTCTGAATAGAGTAATGATAGATTTGCCCAAAAGTCGATATTTCAACAACATATGGTTGAGCGTTGTATCAATTGTTTGGTTCGAACTCACTGATTGAGAATCCGTGGTCAAAACCGTTACTATCCGTACGGTCATTGGTACGATTGCGTCTGAACAATGATCTAGAAAGACGAAATTTTCAGGGAAGGTTTGAGGAATCCATGTCTCGGATTACAGCCATAATTTTTAAATAAATGGTATAGTAAGGAAGTTCTTTTCATGATCTCATGATCCTTCGATCAACATTGACGTGAAAATCTTCTGTGAGAGCGTTCTGCGGTATTTAAAACACCATTAACTGATATAAAATTCACCTTTGCATTTCAATGAACTCACCTCATATTTGTTGGAAATAAATCCACAATCACACTTATGATAACAAAGATTGTGATGCTTCCTAGGCAATTGAAAACTGTGGCAAGTACTGGCAAGTCAGAGCTATCTGCAAAGTACAAGCTGCAACCACCCAGACCACCGAAAAAGCTCAAAATAACTGGAAAATTAATTAATGTTAAACGTGAACACCACTTTTCTTCATTCATTAAGAGTCTCGAATCTCCTTACTTTGTAAACCAGGTAATATAGGTGTATCAATAAAGTTGTGAAAAAACTTCTATAAAATTCCAAAACAAATCTAGGAGACTGGTTACGAGGTTTTTAAAAATTATATGAGCTTGATTTGAAGCATTCCTATGTTAGAATATAAATATCTTGATGAACCTTGGAAAATCTGAAGCAATAAAAAATCAGCTCTTTCTGAGCTACACTTTTTTTTTTTTATTCTTCGAGATCGATTAAGTTCGGCAAAAATATTTGCCAGTAGATTTACATACACCATTATTACAACTTTTGGGAATTGATCAGAATGAATTTATTGTGGCCGTTCTATTAGGATCAGCACTGAGATATACTTCGGAACAGGCGCGCAAAGCTCCTGACTTCACGTCATTGCTTTACTTCATTCATTAAAAACCACCCTGTGAATTTAGTTCCGCTAATATATTAATTAGGTCCACTTTTAATTCAGCATAATTTAAGACACTCTAAATGAAATGAATTGATATGGATGAAAACTACTTACAGATTAGTTTTTTCTTGCCCAATATATTAATCAAAGATCCAACTATCACATATCCAACTAATGTACAACATGTCAATTTAATGATACTGATGTAAACTTCTATATGCGTATTCTGAAAAAATTAACATGGAGCAATATCGTCGAATTGATTGCCATATGATCGAAATTGCATCTTATCGTTTATTTTTCATTAATGTTGAATTTCTAGGTTTGAAGCTCCTAATTTTTTTGTCCTTTAATAATATATAATAATACTCACCACTATACATTCAGTTCCACTTTTTGGTTGGATAAGATCAAGAATATCACACAGTTCGGCTGAAGTATGATTGTGATACATTTCATAATCATTCACTGCTTGAAATATTTGGGGAAGCCACAATCTCAAGGTCAGAATGCTGAAAAAAATGAAGGATCTTTCAACAAGATCTTTGTTTTTTTGAAACAGAATAAAACAAGAAATGTTGTTTTTATTGTATTATAAAAGAAAAGTTTGGCAATTATGAATGAAAATTTATATCTGGCAAATGTCCACCACGGCCGCGCTGACAGAATAATAGCACATTGTTTCCGGGTAGGAAAAGCTTAACATTCCTGGAGACAGAGTCCAGGAATGTGGCTTTTCCTACGAGGTAAACATACTATTTTTCCGCAAATCGTTTAAAATTCGACAAATATTGATTTATTTTAAAAAAAAAACGCGATAATTTTATTCCCAAATAAATGGTGCTTTGAAATTCTTAATAAAATTACTTGGGTTACTATGGAAACGTATTGAGGTTGAATTGTCAAACTTGACGCTTATAAATTTAATTGCTGGTGTTCTCGAAAGTAAAATGATAAGTGATGATGAAATTTCCATTCCTGGAACTCCTCCAGAGCTGGTTGAGGCAGTGAATACTGCTTCATTAGAATTATTGCCAAAGAAATCAACAGAAAAGTACGAAAACGCATACAGACGTTTTATGGATTATCGCATGAGTAAAAATACGAGTTCTTTCTCAGAAAATGTTGTAATGGGATACTTCCTAGACCTTTGTTTAAAGATGAAATCTTCAACATTATGGGCCAATTATTCAATGCTCAAGTCAACCCTTGCACTTGAACACAATGTAGATATATCTATAATACTCAAAACTTCGTTCTTTATTGAAACAGCAAGCTCAAGGTTATAGGACAAAGAAATCTAAGATTTTAACGAAGGAAGAAATTGAAAAATTTATCCAGGAAGCTCCAGATAAAGAAAATTTAATGATTGAGGTAATTTACAAGTTTTTAATTTCTATTTAGATTATAGCTTTATTTATTTTTTAAGTGGCTGTAATATTTGGTATTTCTGGGGTCTGTAGAATGGATGAGTTAGTCCGAATGACTCTACACGATATAGAAGACTTAGAATCTAAGCTTTTATTCAGCATACCTGATTCGAAAACCAACAAACCTAGATCATTTGTAATTAATCAGATCTACTTGAATGTTTATCGAAAGTATGTTTCGTTAAGACCAGAAAATATGAACAGTGACCGATTTTTCTTTAAATATCAAAGCGGAAAGGGTTGTAGACAAGTGGTAGGAATTCATCAATTTAGAAAAATGCCCAAAATAGTTGCTACTTATTTCAACTTGGTAAATCCTACAGAATATACTGGTCACTTAATTAATTGGGTTTGACGACCTAACTGTATGATGATATTCTTAATTTTTGAGAGGATCTAAGGCCAAGTTATAAGAGAAACACATTCAACAAAAAGGCCGACGTTTCGATTTATTTAAAATCTTTATCAAGGCAATTGTAGGGTGGCTTCTCTTGTTATTAAAGAAAAAATATCGTTAGATATTTTGTAAATTAATTGAATGGATGAAACGTAGTATGTCATGATACAGCTCGCTATACACTGTATACAGTGCCTTCTTGCAGTGTCTTCTGCAACAATATTGGTTGACTCTGGTGCCGACATAACTAGTTTAAAGAGGCATGGCGGATGGAAGTCATCAAACGTTGCTGAAGGATATATCGAAGAATCGGTTAACAATAAGGTTGACGTGGCAAATAAAATTTTCACATTACAAAATATTCAACAAAATGACCCTTCCACCCTGCATGTTGTCCAAAATGTTTCTCATAGTTCTAAGAGTGTTCCTCCAATGTTCAATAATTGTACTAACTGTCAAATTACTGTAAATATAACAAATTGATCTTAAAAATGTATTCAGCAATGACTTGATGTTTTCAAAATATAAATTAATTCCTTATAAGCAATGTGTTTTCTATCATTTATGTAGAACACTAAGTCCTGACTTTTTCTTCAAGAAATTTTGACAGGAATGTCAAAATTTCCTGGCGATTTGCGGAAAAAGTCTTATATCGAAATTTTCAATAACTTTTTGGCAAAATTACGGGTTTACTTCGGCTATCACATCACAGATTTTGAGCATATAAACTCTGTCCTTAAGATAGCTCCACAAAAAATAATCCAGTGGAGTTAAATCACACGATCTGGCTGGCCATTTAACAGTTGAATATCGTGAAATTATACGATCAGCTAATTTGGTTTGCAATAAATTGGTCGTCTTATTGGCTGTGTGTCAACAGTCTTTTTGAAACCACAACATATCAGTGATACCCATGTCATCAATGATAGGGCAAAATTGAGTCGTTAATACTCTGTACTGTACTAATATAGACGCCGGGTTGTTGAGGCGGTGTAGCGTAGCGAGAGCAAGGTGGGTAAGAACTAGGAACGCTGATGGTCTGTCGATGCAAAAGGAGGGCAACGTTAACTGTCGACAGGATTGAAGTAATAAAAGAGGCAAAATTTTGAATGCAAATTAATTGTTGGATTTTGGAACTTTAGGACGGTGAGCGAGTGAGGGGAAGATTTTACTGAATATGAGGGTTTTGTTATTCAAAATAATCGAAGCTAACCGTGATTATATATTCTCATGTAATTAAAAAATTTTAAGTTTCCTCTCACATCATACACAGATTTCCTGTTTGTTTTAGAACAAACTGTAACTAGTAATTCCTGGCTGAATTGTTCTCGTGAGATTTCAATATGCCGAACAGATATATTACTTATTTATGGTTCATCACAATTCGCAATTTTAACATTTATTAATGTCATTTATTGAGTATTACTATTCCGAAAATTTCATTTTTGTAGTTTATCATTTGTATTAATTTGGTTGATAAGAAACTGAAAATTTCGCCATTTGATAATGATAACAACTCGTTCAATTTTTCGTCGAATCAACTTTTCATGTATTCTAATTTTTCTTTATCTATGACGAATGAATTACTAATAATAATTATTATTTTTAAATCGGAAAAATTAACTATATAATGTCATGAGTACTCTTACAAAAATTGCAGGTAGTAATCTAGAACTTAGCGTTTTATTCCTTCTCTGAAGAATCAATATTTCGATACAATCATCGAAAATAAAATTGTTTTCTGTTTAGTTCAAAGAAACTCCTTTAAATTATCATCGTATTTGGTAAGAGGTGCCAAGGTGACAAGATGCCGCCGAGCCATAAAATCCTCCGTAATTCCATAATTTACGGCATCTGTGTACTATCTACTATGAATCAGTACATCCCCTCAGCCCTCATATACCACTGCATCTATCGTTTTTGTACCGGTGGCCAGGACCAGGATTTATCCTCTCTCCCTCTTTCTATTTGTCGCGTGGCTCCATCGATTCCTGGCCCTCATCGAGGCAAAGTGGGATATTTGAAGTGAAGTGGTACATTGTATAAAAATAAGCTGCTCTTGCATTTTCTCGTCGTGTACGGGACAACTGAGCCGCCTCTTGTCAAAGGTACCCAACACTATTCATAAAGGTACACACAGAATTTTCACGAGTTCAGTCGAGTACCAAAATTCATATGGATCACATGAAATTTCAATCAAGAAACATGAAATCGTTCAATTCTATACCTATCTAGGGAAAAATACATACCTCATCATCGTCAACATCTCGAGGACACAAATCAGTATAATGTATTTGAGAAATGGGAAAATGAACAAAGGTTTGAATTGGAGAAAACTTTTGAGAATTGTATTCCTCCAAACATTTCGTTGTTTTTTGTCAATATTCTTAGTTTGTCTTTCATCTTTCTTCTCATCAACGAGTTTTTTAATCTGAAAAATATTGTCCTGTTATGCTGAACTAGATATAATTTCTGTTTATGATTTGAAATGGCGACTGCAACTTACAGGATAAGTTTCAACCGGTTTTCCTGTATTGAGTTTATAAACCATTCTCATTACATCTAATGCTTCTTTATTCTTACCAACTGACATTAAAAATTTGGGGCTCTCGGGTAAGAAGTAGAAAAATATGAATCCTATGAACGGTCCAGATGATGTCGCAAGTATGAAAAAATTCCAAGAGTGAAATCCTGAAAAATATACGCTATTGACTTCATATGCCTTATATCAGGTATACCGGTATTAAATGAGCGTTTTTTGTGAAAATAAAACACTTATATTAATGGGAAAGTAAAAAACATTTCATTCAAAGTAAAATCATCACTTTCTGGTACAAAATCCGACATTTTAACAGGATGAATTAATATGATGTTGTCTGTTCAATGACTTGATATATACTGAATATGTTTCACAGATGTCATAGCAAACAAAAAAAAATAAAGGCTTGTTCACAAAAAATGTTCCATATCGAGACATTTGTATCTTGACGCTCACTTCATACCGGTATCATAATCAATTTATTATTCTTATCATTCAAATATTATTTGCTATTATATCATTTGTTCCTAGTAGAGAAAAAAGGGGGATACTAGCCCAGGAAGTATTCATGTGGTCAATTTGTATCTAAGAGAAAAAAAAGACGTCTTGTGGACCAGGGGTCATACTATACAAGCACTTACTGAAATAATCGAACAGCTTGATATCCAATGTTAAGGGAAAAATCATCGCTGCTAAAAGAGGCAAAATGATCGTACCAACACCTAAAAATGAGCCTAGCGCCATCTGTATTCTTGCCCTATATTTGGCACCATGAAATTCGGCCACGTAACACTGCAAGGCCGCAAACGGACCACTAACCCTGAAAAAATTAATGAGTGTAAAATTATATAAAGACAACGCTAGATATTTCCGTTTATTGAAAACTCACATGAGTCCTTCAAGTCCCTTGGATACCATTAAAAAGGTTGAGCTTTGAGAAAATGAGCTCATAACAATCAATGAAGCTTCTAAGAAATACCCTAAACAAAGTAATCTTCTTCTTCCTAAGAGGTCGAAAAAAAATCCCCAAACGAATGAACTCGATACTGTCCCTGAAAATAAAAATATTGACGGATAGTGAAATCTCCCACTCATTGTATACTGGGTGAGTCTGCGTTAATTTTAATCATAGATTCTTGAAATCAAAAGAAATATTTTCTTTTTATAACATTTTTCCAAATTTGGCTCCGTTCAAAAGATATAGGGTGTTGAAATGTCATAAAAAAATTGCATTTTCACCTGTAATATTCAAACGTCAATATCAATTGAAATGATCTCTTGTAGAAGGTTTTTGATAACAGTTATGAATATTTTGGCATCAATAGATTTCTTGTGGGTTTCTCACTACTATACAGATTGGTTAAATTGCATGAAAAACAAATATCACTTAAACTCAAGGTCCATATCTTGTACTTCCTAGAATCATTAGTCTTTTTTGCAGATAAAATCATTCATCATCTTTTTCCTAAGAGATATTTGAAGTTGAAAGAAATTAAATCGATATAATAATCTGATGAAACATGAATGAGTAAGTGTTTTTTTAGAGGAAAAATAATGTTTTTAAACAATTCAGATTCAATAGTGGATGCTGTGGAAGGTAATTTTAATTCAAACTAAACTGGACTACATAGAGGTATTTGCCCAATGTGAAAACTTTTTAACGCAGCTGTATATGGAAAAACGATATGAGTAAAAAGTGTTTCTTTTGATCTCAAGAACCTATGGTTAACCTTAGAAGATTAAATTCTCACGGTGGGTTCATTATTCAGCATAATCGGTCCTGTAGTTTCGGAGTAATCATAATTTATTTCCAAATAACTCGTCTTGAATGAAGTTTTTCTTGTGATACAGTTCTATAATACAAATACATTGATACCATTCATATTTTAGATAAATAAGTCCGGAAATATGATTTTTCAAAGTTTGAATAATTACTCGCTAGGATCTGTATCAGTGAGTGTCATAATTATGAACAACCAAGGTTGTTGTATGCGAGCAGCTAAAATATTGATCAAACATTCTAAGAGGTTATCGTCGTTAACAGTTGAGACAATCCTCGATGATTGCAACAAATCCTAAAGCAGAAATGGTACCAATGATCTGCATTGACGGCTCGTCAGGGTAGGTAGGGTCGGCCGGGCCGACCTAAACGCAACCGAAAAAAAAAGGTGAAAATAAATATTTTTTTAATCGAAACTTATTTGAAAAATTAATAGCAATATTTAAATCTCGAGAAATTCCCTTAGTATCTTTTCCTCTGCCCTCTATATATCTCATATTTCCACTCAACACATCGAAGTACACATTATTTCGGTCAAACACCTCAAATAATTTTTATTCCAAGTTCCCGCATCTGTCCTTATACGTAATAACGCAGCTCAGCCAGCCGAGCCACTGCTTTCAGTTTATGATTTCATCTAACACATCGCTCGAAGTTCCTATTATGGAACTCGACAATACCTCGACTGTGACACTTGCGAGGTCGGCCGAGAACCCTTGGCCGTCCCTATGTGAAACGGCAGGCGGGTGAAATTGTTTATTATTATCGAAGTTTATTGCGAATATCAAATTAAAAATTATAATTTAATAGCCGACATCTTCATATGTTTATCCTAAATTTGAGATAGAAAGAGAAATCATTATGTATTTAAAATTTTGTATCCTGTTAATAATTGAAATTTTCACCCTCAAATCTCAAATGACTATTATCATAAGTACTTGAAATATTATTTTGATTTCAGAAAGAAGTGTATACGTACTGTATGGAATAAATTTTGTGATTTTCTGACCATAAAAATTCATTCTTAGTAACTGTAAATAGCAAAACAGCAACCCACGACTTGTTCATTTTTCAAAGACTAGGTCGGCCAAGATACCCTTGGGGTGGGGGTATATGAGAATTGCATTGCGTGTGTTTACACTTTGATTATCAGAGTTCAGTTCACTAGGTCAGTAGTTTGGAGTAATATGTAAGTGTGTAGGGCTTAGGGTTGTACGAGTTTTCGTTCGTTTTCGGTTACAAGTTGAATGCGAGTGATCCAGATGGCAAGTGTAAGAGATGTAGTATCAAATTGCGGTGATTTGATTAGTTTTTTGTAGATAACAGGTTTTCCATTATCAGAATAATTCTAATTGACAGCGTTCACAACATGATGAATATGATTTTAATTTTACTAAGTTTTAAAATGAATTGTTGGACAGTTATACATTTTAGATGTGATTGTCACTGTATTTGTAACATGTAAACTTGAAAAAGGCTCAATGTACGCCAAAACATATGTAGTGAAGTATGAATAAAAAAAGATGAAATCCTAATTTCAATCCAGTGCTCTAATTCCAAGAAAATTGCCTCTAAATTGGTCTGGCCGACCCACTCCTAGAGGGCACGAGCCATCACTGATGATCTGTCTAAAGTCAAATTGTGAATCTAATAGTGAAGGATGAAATCGAAGAGTACCTATTTATTTACCCAAATAAGCAACAGCATTCAGCATCCCTTTGTCTTCTAGAGTCAAATTCAAATCACATTGTGCGGCCGGAAAAACGTAAGATATCGTATTCGTGCAAAAAACTGTAGTTACTGAAGCTGGTATCGCAACAGCTATCAACAGCAGGTTGAATTTTCCGAATTTAGTAGCTTCAATAGCTTCTTCGAAGGTAGATCCCTCTGAAAAATAATTAAATAAAACTGCATTAAAATCGTATCATTCTACCTAAGAAGTTTCTTCGTCTAAAACAGCTCTAATTCAATAGTGTTGAATTGATGATCTAAAGAATGGAAAAGCCATTGAATTCAGAGTATTGCAAAAGTTAATGTTTGATATTTCCTTATGGAATGTTCAATTAAAATGAAGAAGAAACCCAGAAATTTTAATATTTCAATCAATATTCGGATGAAAAATCACTATCCAAGGATTTCAGTATGATTTTCAGTCCATATAATGTTCTGGGTGGAAAATTATGTAACATTATCTGAAGAGCAGCAAATATGTGTTGTTATAATCATTATTACACTTTGGATCTTTTGGAGCACAAGACGACAAAAGCTGGTGGCCACACGTCATTATTTTCAATATTTTTCAAAAGGGTGGTAATATCATGTCATATCATATCATTAATGTAGCCAATTATATTATTCAGACAAATTTGTAAATAATCTGGAGGCTCAGAAACTCCCTAACAACTAGTGGTTTTTAGTAATTAAGTGTTCTGAATAAAATTATCATGCCAATTACTTTTCTTTGTCTCTATTAATTCAGGAAATACATCAGTAATCCATCTGAATCAGGCCACCCTTTACCATTAGCTACGTAGATATTCTTGTCCGGTATCACCAAATATCGCATGAGGAATTTCAAGATATTATAGTTTGAAATGAAGTAGCAACAATTGGTAAATACCTTTTTTTTCCAAGAAAACGGATGTAACATCGACATCTTCAAGATTTTCTCTCTTCATCTTTATTCATAGAATTTGCAGTGTGAATCACCAAAACTCCGGGCTTGATTTTTCGCTTCACATAACTTTTTAGGGAAAATGACTAAGATAACTTTTGTAAAACTGAAGTGTGGAAGGTAAATGAGCTATAATCTTTTTATATTTATTTCTTTTTTGCTGATATGGGAGTAATTAGCCCAGTCTTGACCTAGGTTTCCTCAAATTATCTATTTCTTGAATAATTATCTAGTTTAATGGACACGACAATGGTAACTAATTAATTTTTACTTCACATGATTAGCATTCACTCGTTAATATTCAAATCATGTTAGATTATTTCGATTTGAATGATTATGCTATAAATTTAGAAAAGCACTGAGGAGACGTCAGGAGCTTTTGCACGTTTGTTCTTTAGTATTTTTCGAATTCTGGGACTATTTTAGCCGCCACGATAAATGATCAAACTAGTTACTTAGTTTTATTTCAATGGGTCTGGAAGATATAAGGATTTTTTTTCAATATAGGTTAAACACAAAGCCTTATGTTTCATGAATATATTCATATTCCTGACACGTGTTTCGGTCTTGCGACCATTGTCTGAGAAATACAAAAGTAAACTAAACTTAAATTAGTCTTTCATTCTCACTCTGGTTGTAACATCTGTTTTTTTCCTTTTTGTATTATTATTATTGTTCAAAAGAATATTTATATATATTATTTTGTTTAATGCAGGGGCCGACGCAAAGGGTCTCATTTTCTGCCATTTTTAAGGATTTTTTAATGATAAAATCTTCTTAATATTTCATCATTTTGCCCTTCTTTATATTATTAAGTAATCTTAAATCTTTATAATTGAAATCATGGTTATATAATTGGCGAAATCAGGGGTTCCTTTGTTTCTTAGGATAAACATCCTGTGTTCTTTTATTCTACAAATCTTAATTACAAAAAAAAAATTACAAAAAATTGAGCGAATCTACGGCGATGTGAATGGTCGGTCGGCTTCAATTCTTGCTGAAAAGCCAAATCCTTATGCAAAATTCGCCATGTGGTGGTTTGGGATAAACCTAGTTTAGTCCAGTAAAGGAAGGGCTGAAATCACTTTTTCTCGGAAAGAGCTGCATTTTTGATATGTTGATTGTTATAACGAGAGAAACATATGGTCAAAAATGCAGGTGTTCAAATTTTCAGGAACATTGAAAAATTCTTGAAAATATAAAGAAAAATACGGTTTTTTTGATATTTTCGCGAATTAGAAGGTTTAGTAAGAAAAAGTTTCAAACAAAAGTTGTAGAGCGGAAAATTCTAGTCCAAATGATGTACTTTAAGGTTCTCGAAAGTGATTTTGTATATTGATTATTAAGGTATTTCTCTAATGCGGCGATAACAGTGAATTCGAAATTTGGCGCCTAGAGCAAACCCGAGCGAGCGGTCCTAGACATCTGAAGTTCTAGAACAGGGTAGGATTCAGCACAAGTTGTCTGGAGAGTGTGATTTGAAATTCTTGGTCTATTAGAATGAATAACAGCTCGCTTGGGATATCAATAACATGTAATCATTGGGTTTAAACTCATTAGTTTGAAATCGATATTTAGGTGACGCATTGAAATGAATAATTGCCCCACCAAAATTTCATTTTCTCAAATAACTCGTTGACGGGATTTTGAATACTTACAAGAACAGATTATTATATAGTTAGTTATGGGGAAAACTTTCTCAACAATAATACTTTCATAAAAAAATTAAAGAGAAATATAGTAACGTCATTATCATGGAACAACATAGTGGGTAGCAACCGGTTTTCTTTTACAAATCTCCCAATATAATGGAGCTTAGTAAATATTGGCTTTTAATCCCGATTCTCTCAGTAATTATCAAAAAAATTTAATTTTACGGATAGCTGGTCAAATCGTTGGAGCTGATATAAAAAAACAAGATTATAACTATGAAATTTATCCCTCTCAAGTAAATTCTTGGATAGCACTATATCTGAAATTCCGGAAAGTTTGAAAACTCCCTATTCCATTTACTAGATTCAAAATGTAGTGCAAGTAAAGATGTGAAACGTGATACAATAGCACATTCCATAATTTCCATTGTTCGTTCAAGAATATTCATTTCAAATTTCAGTTAGCTGTAGGAACTTATGTCTACAGAAAAACAGGTTCTCGTTTGATAATTGACAAGACGAGTAAATTAGGAGTATCGGCTTCATACCACAATATTCAATTATATGAAGCTTCCGTTATTAGGCAACCTGCAAAATTAACGCATCCAAACTCTTTCATTCAATTCGTTTTTGATAACATATATCACAATGTCGGATGGTCATGAAACATTTCACTCTTTGGGGGGTATTAAAGTCATTACACCAGAATAGGATGTTGAATATGAAGGAGGTTCCAAAAGGCTGATGGAAATGCCACCTGCTTCCATTTTTGCTTCACATAAGAAGATATAATTGATACCATTCAGTTACACGAATCCTGATGAATTGAAGAGTGTAGAGTTCGTTGATAAATCAAAACTTCATATAAAAGTACAACCTGTTCCAAAATCATATGTTGCGTATTTATGTGCGAAATCTCTCGAAATAGAAAATATTCCAACATGGCAGGGTTTTCATGAAATTTTATCACGAGACGTTACATATATGATGTCGCATGTTAATTGTGTCCCATTCATTAATGCACCACCATCCAGTTTAACCAAATTACACACAGCTTTGCTCTATGTAGTTGAAGAAACGAAGAGAAATAAAAGTGGAACAACTTTTTGTAACATTCGATCAGCATCCTTATTTCAAAGCTAACTCTATCATTGTGCAGTCGTGCAATCCTGAATTTAGGAATATTGCTGTGAGATTAGGAGGGTTCCATTTATTGATGTCATATATGGGCACCATTGGCTTTATCATGGATGGGAGTGGTTTGAAAGATCTTTGGGCTACTTCATATGCTGCATAATCAGTGAAGAAAATGTCTGAAGGGCTTTCAGCAGAGCTTTACGTGCTCACATATTAACTTTCACTGCTATAGGAATTCATATTTTGAAAACAAGCAATACAACTCCGACTGATGTAATTGAGAAACAAGTGAAAATGATGTTCGAAAAATGGAAGGAAAATTCTCCTATTTTGGGCGATTGTAATATTGGCCCAATGAAGTATGTTCAACTTGGAAATTCGAGGAAACACTTCAATATTTGAAGATCGTGATTATTTTACTCCAGTTTGTCGAAGCAGAACGTATTGGAGATTGAGATTTGCACTTAAGAAGTGTCATGAAAATGTTAGCAGTTAGTGCTCAATGGTACTTACAGGATATGGTGCATTTGGAAACAACGATGGATACATTAGAATTCGACAGGTTCACAAAAGAAGGAAATTTCACTATTCTTAGGACATACAAAGCTTGGAGTGGTGTCTGGAGTGATATGTGTATAGAACAAACACTAAATAGATTTTTCGGTACCGATTTAAGGCATGGTAGAGGAGTCACACCCAGTGTTGTTGCGCGTTATCTTCTGGGGATGCCATCGGCATTTGACGTCATGGAATGTTTGGAGGAATAGGCTGATTTGAGAACAGCGAATAGTGAACAACACGTGAATTTATCTGAAAGTCGTATGAAGAGAGATAAAGAAGACGTAGAAAAAATTGTATTCTGGCTAAAATGCCATAATCCTTTTGAGAAAAGAGATTGTCTGATGTCTCTTTCTACAGGTGTTATTGGTAGCGACTATATTAACTGTCATATGGCATTTCAAGGACGCAAAGGAATGGAAGCAATCGTTGGAAAAAATTTGTGAAATATGACTTTGTCATCCAAATTTAAAGTTGAGAATTTATGCGATAGCCAGAATAAAATTCGTATTCCTGGAGGTACATCTTCTATAGACTCATCTGCATTGTTGCAGAGAATGGATCAAAGAAAAAGTGAGGCAATTTCTTACGAATTGTCGCCATATCCACTATCTCCCTTCGACGAATATGGATTAATAAGAAAAACTGTTAACTCTGACCTCTATAAATTATTCTCAACGCATCTTCAATTACAATCCTTGCTTACTGGTATGATATATGTTATAGATGGTGAATGGTTATTACACCAAGTTGTATGGCCTCACAGTAAGAGATTCGTAGATGTGTTAGAAATATATAAATAGTCCATATTGAAAAAATTGGGACAGAATTATAAAATTGTATTTAGCGGTTATTGGGATGAAATAATAATATCGTATGAACGATTCCGCCGAAAAGAAAAAGTTGTTCCCTCTGATGTACAAATTGATGAAGACAAAATAGTAACAATGACACAAAAAAAATTGTCAAATATTGGGAATAAATATACATTTATCAAAATACTGTCCAATTTTCTACGAAAACATATTGTAGAAGTAAATGTAGCAGAAAAAGATGCCGACGTAGATATAGTAATGGCAGCCATCTCTCTGAAAGAGAACATTCCAGAATCGGTTGCTGTGATTGGCAGTGACGTAGATCTCTAACACCAGATCACAGCAATAGATCACGGAAAAAATAGTGAGATATCTGTACAACACAAGTGGGGAAAATTTTAGCATCGGTGAACTGAGATATAAAATATTCACAACCCCAGTTTTAGGAACCAGGAAAACATCACCCCTAGTAATGCTTCCTCCAACAGAGTTAGCATTGATTGAACACACCAGACGAGTTTATTACCTGAACATTGGGGTTGGCATAGATCACATTGTATGCTACTTCCTAAAATGATGACAAAAGCAGTAGCTCCACAGGAATTATTGAATAATGTGATCAAATTCATTCACACCCTAGTTTTATTAGTTTCAAAAATTTCAGAAATTCACGCTTATTCTTGTTTTTATTTATTCACATTTGTTTAAGGTATTCTGCAGCTGTAATGGAAAATGTGATACTTCTCGCTACAGTTGCAAAAAAGCAGGACTGAAATGTACAAGGTTCTGCAAAATGTGTAACGGCATAACTTGTGAAAATGTCTCTGACCTGATAAACAGAATATAAATGAACTCTGATGTCGATGAAGACGAATGGGATCTAGATGACGGTGACGGAGATGATATTGATGCATTTAATTGAAGAATTATGAGTAAAAATGAAAAAACAGTTTTTCCTGATATTATTCAATGCAGAAACTTTAATTATTATTCATTAATGCCATGGCTCTTCAAATAATTACTACAGTTTTTAATTAAACTCTTTTATCCCATTACTATGAATAAATTTCTTTCTTTCGAAGAATTACTATTACTATCACAAACATACCTACCTACGTCTGAATTATTATTCGTATATCGTATGCATCTTAAGGAAATTCAGCTAGGAATTTGTTCATAATTGCGGCTGAAAACTATTTTAGTTTTTGAATTAATAAAATTTCAATTTCAATTTCGTCAAATTACAAAATTTCCTTTTTATAATTCATCCAATTTTTGACTTTTCTATTTTTCATTTTACTTCTAGCCTCCATTGAAGAATCTATATCGCCTTCGCTAGCACATCAGATTAGAAAACCGAACATCATTTTACCCAAACTGTCCGTTTCCAAACAACTCAACATTATATGATAGGGTTCCATGTAATAAAAGCAATACAATAATAAAACGAGTAGAGTCCAACTCTGGCGAATATCTTCCAGATGTTTGGTTCGGCCTTAACAGGTAGTCATTTCATCGAGCGCCAAATTTAAAATTCGTTGGTATTGCGCTACTAAAGAAATACGCTGTTTATCAGTATACAAATTCACTTTCGAGAACGCTAATTACATAATTTGGACTAGAATTTTCCGCTCTACAGCTTTTGTTTAAAACATTTTCTTACTAAACCTTTTAATTCGCGAAAATATCAGAAAAACCGCATTTTCTCTATATTTTCAAGGATTTTTCAATGTTCCTGAAAATTTTAACACCTGCATTTTTGACCATATGCTTCTTTCATTATAACAATCAACATATCAAAAATGCAGCTCTTTCCGAGAAAAAGTGATTTCAGCCCTTCTTTTACTGGACTAGTTGTTGAGAACGTCGATAAAGTGACAAATTCGGATCTTCTTCAACATTGTGGCTCAAGGCTGCGATGTTTTCAGTTGAAGGACCCGGTCGAACACGCGTTGGTATTTTGTACCGAGCCCTTCGACTCAAATTTAGCGACTAAATTCTTAATAGCGGTCTCAGATGGTCGATTACGTTGTCCGAAAATATCACGAATTTAACAGAGTGTAATTTCAACAGAACCACCATTTCGTAGTGGGTTTTAATTAATTTAATTTTCACTTGTATATTATATGTTTATTTTACCTTAGAAAGGGTTGCTATAAATACACTCATTATGCCCGTGGGCATTTTAGCGGGCATTATGGATCATAACGCCCGCTCGTTGTGCGAGAAGCAAAATAAGCTAGAAAGAAATTATTTATTTCGTAGAATTTTAATACTAAAACAACGACAACTCAACAAACGAAAACAGAGTCTTTCTTAATTAAAATTAAAAGTGCAGTTTTCGAATTTCCCGGAAAAATTCTTCAATCGTGAATCTTGGGATGTTTTCGAAACCTGAGGAGCGAAAACTTGACCACAAGTACTTGGAAGTTCGTTCACAAGAGAACCACTAGAGAATTCATGAGAATCTGTTACCGAATTCACAATCATCGTCGATATTTTGTTTTTGGAAAAAATGCTCTGCTCTATGTAACCTTCCGCCACAGATTCACTCTTCCATCGTCCGTCTCAAACAATGTCCTGTATATTCATTTGCATTATCCAATTTTAAGTATTTGGCAATCATCGAAGGCACACTTCCTATGGTATTTTTGCCAACAGGTTGGATGGTGCACCGACCATTTCGGAACGTGAGGAAAAATCTAGGATTCTTCACTCCACTGGGTCCCAAGGATATATATTTTCTGACCAGCCCCAAAGCTCCTATTTTTTCTTCCTCTACAATGCTAAATCCTTTTGACATACCGGTTTTAGTTTCGGGTATTTTAACAAGTAAACAGCTACCCTTATCTTCTATATCCTTGATAGACATTTTCACTAATTCATCTCTCCTTAGTCCTCCAAAAACACCCATTATTAGAACTACTTTTTGAAGAAGATGAATTTCATCAGGAGCTTCATTGATGAATGTATGAACTTGTTCTGCTGTCAAAACTTTGGATTTCTTCGGAATATATCCTTTAGATTTCATTTTTAAAAACGCTACTAGCCGGGATAATTGTGAAATATCGATATTTTCATTGACAATCAGTGTAGATTTCAAAATAGAATATTGTGTCCACAACGACGCAGGACAAAATTTTTCAGACTGAAATAAAAAAAATTACCCACACATGAACAAAATGAAAAATAAAATAGCATACCAATTCTTGAAAGTACGTGAATAACACTGTTTCATCTATAGCAATTATTTCATTTTTCAGCTTCCATTGATGGAATGTTTCATAATCCTTGTCATAGACGAGTCTGGATTTTTCTGGTAATAAATTATTTGCAGCTTTGGCTGCATTTTCAATTATATTATTTGGCAAATTGCTATTCATTTCTGTTATTCCTTTAAATCTTCAGAACGAAAACAGTAATGACATTCACTTAATAAAATGATGACAGCAATAACGAACTTCAAAATACTAACAAATGCCATGGTTACTACTGAAAGTTAAATGGAAAAAAAATCATAGGAGCAATCGAATTTTATTGTAATTAAATGATATGTTCGTGAAAAATAAAATCTTGTATGCACCACGAGCGTTATTATATCCTAACGCCCATCAGGCAACATTCATCCCTCGGGCCGAATGTTTCCCTCCGGGCGTTATATATTGTTATAACGCACTAGGTACATAAATAACTATTAATGCGATCTTCGAGCGAAATTTATTTCATTGTAACAATTGACAAACCATCCACTACGAATATGTCAAAATACTAACTGTCAATGCTGTCATGTGGTAGGTGTGACCACGATTAAAAAGCGAAATTCTTGTTGAAAATCCCTTTTAATACGGATATTTGAATAAAATTCCATTTCAAGTGAATGCCTGATAATTTCACTTGATGACCTTTTTTCTAGTGTCACCGTAATTCAAAAGAAATTTATTGATACAAACTTTTTACTAGTATTCAACGGTAATTATCGAAACCGCAACTGAATTAATTAGCCATCATTGCATCGAAAACGATCTTAAATATCACCGAATATAGAGTCGCGATGACCAGTTTCTCGAATTGAGAAGAGAAACACGCTGAGCTAGCTCGATGTAAATAACATAAAATTTCAAAATATTAAATACAATCATTCGGTGGAATCGTGAGACGAACATCTTCCCACGAATAACATCAAGTCGTCCTGAATTGAAAATGGAGGAATATATTATTACCTTGTTGATGAATTAGACGTGCATTCCAGTGTTGCCAGATGTACGCAAATTTGGCAACAGCTCTGTTATTTCAAATGATACATTATTTCTATATTTTTTATGAATCTCCATAGAAAATTTAATTAATCTACTTCACTACACTTAATCTATCTATAACGGTTTTAGAGTTATAAGTCTTTTTTTTCTGTTCGAACCAATATGAGCTATATCGCCTTAGTTACCATGTGTCATAACACAATCATATTTCCACTCCTGAAGGCATTCGTTCTCTTTACTGTATACAGCATGAGATTTTGCCGGAAACAAAGATTTACCGCTCTAGTTTCGACGTAGTTCGACATTTTTTCAATGATTTTATTTTTGACAAGACATCAAAATGAAACCAGTCAACCAAGATTCTCAGAAACATGGCCCATAGCAATGTTAAAAATTTAATTATTACTAAAATATACAATCTCATCATAATTTTTCCATTTCAGATTGTTTCAATCAGAAAAAAACTTTTGATTACACCACGGGAAATATGAATACATTTTCCTCGGTTGTCTATACATCCCGAGGGCGGAGCCCGAGGGGATGACAACCTCGGGAAATATACTATTCATATTTCCTCGGCTGATGAACATAATCCTATCCAAGACCAAGTTTACAGAGAACGGAACCAACAGCTGTACACAAATCAAAGTAACCTTAAGTCTCCCCAGTACCATCAAGTGAATCATGTCTTTGCGGATTTTAGAATACCTGTTACTGTAAAACACCAGATACCATCACAACCACCATGGTCCCACAGAAGGGCTGACACTAACACATCACTCACACTTTATACAATAACAAACATACACCCTCTCATCATTCAGGGAAAATTCAATGAATGAATGTCCAAACATGAAAATGAGGTGATAATATACACCGATGCCTCCAAGACATCTGAGTCTATTGGTTGCGCCTTTCTCACACCGTCAGGTACAAGAAAACTTAGACTTCCAACAGAATGTTCCAAAACTTGTAGCCATCTCGAAAGCACTGGAACATATTGAAGAACAAAACATTACCCACTCTGTCATATGTACCGATTCATTAGGCGCTATTCAAGCAGTTCAAGAGCTCTACTCGAATAACATCATGATCACTAGAATAACAGATCTATTATCATCTTTGTACTCCAGACAGTATAGCTGCCATCTAATTTGGGTCCCTTCACATAGTGGCATAGATGGAAATGAAAAAACTGATCAGGCGGCAAAAGAGGCAATGCTTATAGGAGAAGAAATGGATATATTGGCAAATTACGATTTGATCACCACCTACAAATCCATTATAAAGAAAAATTCGGAAATATTTGGCAACATCAAAGATCCAAACTTGTTCTCATCGACCCAACAATATCCTATCCAAATCCTATTACCCAACATAGAAGAGACTTAGTAATACCTACTAGCAAAGGAAAATGCCCCAATATACAGGGTCTTTCACGAGGAACCTCACCCATATTTATACAGGAAACTACTGAATGTATTTTCATGAAATTCAGCACTTATAAGTATTTCACGATGCTGATGAAATCTAAAATATTTTCAAGGCATGAGCACCTCCGGTTTTTCAGGAAATGACGTCAACTTCCGTTTTTTGAATTAGAACACCTTTTTTTTATTGCAGAAATAGATTCCTTAGACAATTTCAAGTTATTTTAATGTAACATTTTTCAGTTTTGGTTGGAAAATTCTCTCTAAGCGGGAAAATTCGAAAAAAAAATTGAAAATAGAGCTCCGCTGAAACAAGAATAACTTCGAGGTTTTTCGATGGAAAATTTTAATTTTGGGATTTTTCAAGATGTAAGATTGATGTATCCACTTTAAAAATCGAAATCGCGATTCATGATACAGGGGGTGAAAAAATCGCTTTCAAAGTTAGGGATGACAAAATCGTGAAAAATCATTTTTTTCAAATTAGAACCCCATTTTTTTATGGCAGATATTGAATCTACGTTTAAAAATAATGTGAGTGTATGCATCAGACCCTTGCCCTAAAGTGGATATTTTCTGAGTTATTCACAAAAAACTGTTTTTCGTCTTGAATTTTCAGCTATTTCTTTTCCCTTCACGCCAAAAAGATGAAATTTTCAGGAACTGTTATTTGAACCATGCTGTAGATTTTTCACCCCTTCTTGAAACCGACTTCAAGTTACTATTAGGAGAACCATGGCAAACTCTCGCAGTTATGTTATAACTAGAGAAGATGCTTAAAGTTTTGACCGTTAATTTCTAGACATTTATTTATATGTCTCAGGAATGCTTCGTGCGTTGCTCTTCTTATTTCATCGGGAGGAAGAGATCTGCAAAAGTGTTTGAAAACCAAATTGAGTTTCAAAACTATGAATCTAAAGGAGTTAAATCGGGAGAGTGGTGGCCAAAGATGTGGATCATTGTTCGCCAAGCATCGATCTTCAAATAGCCTGTATAGGATATTTGACACATTGAGTGAATTGTGTGGGGGCGCGCCATCTTGTTGATACCATAAGTCATTATGGTTCTGTACTAGCGGCTCAATTATTTGAGTCAATATTTCAGAATATCTATCTCCTAAGGGAGAACATTTTTTAAATAATGCAAACATGTGTAGTGTTCTATCTTACCAGTTAAAGTCCCATCATAAATGTGAACATCGAGAATTATTTTTGATGGCGCAAAAAACATTGAAACTCCAGGTCTCTTGAAAGTTCCATTGTCTGAAGTGGTGGTTGTTCTCTTCATCCCAATAATGACTCTTATGCCTATTGAGAGAACCATTCTTTGTGAATTTAGATTCATCTGTTCATAAGCCAGTTCAATGTGAACCCAAGAATGGAAGAAGCTCTCAAGATCAACACATCGGATATCCTAATTAATTTAGCTTTCATAAAGTCTATTAAAGTCAAAATTTAGTTGTAAATAGTCTCTTAAGTCATACATGTAACAGTACCAATACTGCTAATGACCTTGTTGTCGAAGCGGCAAACTTATAATAAAAAAAAAATATTTCCCTTGTTGTAATAATAGCTATTAAGATTTTGAAATCAAATTTGAGACTTAGTAAAATGGCTATACTTCGCTAAATATTCGAGATTTCAGTTTGAAATTTCGCATGCTCTTATTCCTTATATTCCTTATTCCTTATACCTCGAAATTTCAAAGCATTCCAGAATGAAAAATGTGAAACACATTCATCTTTCGAACGCTCAATGATTATCATTCTGAACTTATCAAGATCCAGTTTCAAGACCCAATCAATTAACGGTGGGACCTAACAATGATCTTGATTACAAACTAAAGAGACATTATTGATTAGCAGAGCAGCCAACCGGTATTTTATCTCATTCAATCAGCCAATCTCGAGTAGTAGTAGATCATTATTTCGTTCAAAATTGTCCAACACTAGTTACGAAGTTAAGCCTCTGACTCGCCTTGATATAAAAAGTAAACGTAGTGGCTTGTCTGAGATTTAACACCCTATAGAGCTCAGTCGTGCTGTTCTCAACTTGGACCATCAAACATATAGGCTGAAAGGTTCCGGGCTCAATAAAGAAAACATTTCCAACCGAATGTTGTGCTTTCAAGCGCTTTGGACGAGATTCCCAAGTTGCTATCAACTCAGATGATAATCGTCCCCATCAAAAATCAGTGTGAAATTGAAACACGAAATTGTGTTTGAAAATAATGAAAGTAGCGTCACTCTTAGCACAATACCTCACAAACTAATGGGTAAAATATCATGAAATTTTGACTGCTGTCTTTTGAAGGTTAGTTAACTGAAAAAAAGGGGACTGCAATAAAACAAGCGCCATCTATGAGTTAAGCCCGGGACTTTTCTGACCATGTAGTTTTGATAAATAGGTGGAACTTAGTTTCGATCATATATAATGGAAATGCTCTTCCAATTTAATCTGAAGAAATACACGCCATAATACGGCTATGCAGTTTTGTATGACGAAAACAGAATACACAGAAGAAATAGCAACAAATTCTCGACTTATTCATTGAAATTTCATTTCTTGAGGAGTAGTTAAATGTTGTTTATCTATTCTAAGTTCCAGTGATCGTTTTTGCAAAAGTGGATCCAATTTCATACAATTATGAAATTAACACCTTGGCTTACCTGTAGTGCGCAATCAAGGTCCATCTTTATGCATTGCCGGCTTTTGAATGTATGCAAATTGGCCATAATTCCACAGCTTCTTTTAGTGGGCAATAAATCAAATTAAATGAAAGGCTTCATCCCGTGAGACTGCAGCGTCAAATTGATCAGTTCATTTCTACGGAATCTCCTCTCCTTCATTGGATAATATTCCAATGTTTGGATATAAAAGGTCTTTTGACAAGATCTTTGTTTTTTAAAACAAAATAAAATGAAAAATGATGAAGACGATGATTCAAATTTTTATTGTATTATATAGAAAAGTTCGGCAATTATGAATAAAAAATATCTGACAAATGTCCACCACGACCACGCTGACAGAGGAAAAGTCTTCCATAGAAATTTTTAATCATTTTTTGGCACTTTTCGGGTCTATTTCTATATCACATCACAGATTTTGAGTTTCAAAACTGCCATTGATTTGATTGGATCCGTATACTCTATCCTTAAGATAACCCCACAAAAATAATCCAGTGGTGTTGAATCACCCGATCTGGCTGGCCATTCAACAGATGAATTTCGTGAAATTATGCGATCAGCAAATTTGGTTTGCAATAAATTGTTCGTCTCATTGGCTGTGTGACAAGTGGCACCGTCTTGTTGAAACCACATATCAGTGATATCAATGTCATCAATGATATGCCAAAATGGAGTTGTTAACATCTCCCGAGAGCGTGATCCATTGAGCGTTACCACATTTCCAGCCTCATCTTCGAAAAAAACGGCCAATCGCATGCAAAGGCTTCTCAATAATCGCTCTAGAATTTTCAAGAGCCCAAATGCGAAAATTTTGCTTGTTGACGCATGGGTTCAAAAAATGATTTTTTCAGAAAAACCAGCGTGTTGTTCCAGAATGAATCTACGGCGATGTAAATGGTCGGTCGGCTTCAATTCATACACTAGTTGATTCTTGTAAGGCTACAAAGGCAAATTCTTATTCAAAATTCGCCATGTGGTGGTTTGGGATAACCTCAGTTGTTGAGAACGTCAAGAAATTGATAAATTTGGATCTTCTTCAACATTGTGGCTCACGGCTGCGATGTTTTCAGTTGAAGGACCAGGTCGAACACGCGTTGGTATTGGCACATTTTGTACCGAGCCCTTCGACTCAAATTTAGCGACCAAATTCTTAATAGCGGTCTCAGATGGTCGATTATGTTGTTCGAAAATATCACGAATTTTACGGAATGTAATTTTAACAGAACCACAATTTCCATAGTGGGTTCTAATTGATTTAATGCGATTTTCAAGCGGAATTGAATTCATTGTAACAATTGCCAAAGCATCTTCGCTACTATTAGTATGTCAAAAAACTAACTGCCAATTGGTGTGGTCACAATTAGAAAACAAAATTCTTGTTGAACAACCCGTCACATAAAAACTGATGACTTATTATTTCGGAAAAAATAATGGATAATATACGACTCGAAATTGTTGAATGAGTTATCACATCAAAATCAATCAAAGATTTCAACGTAAAGTTTGAAACAATTGAATTGACGATCATTTCCCATGCAAAAATGATAATTTTTTCTGAAATAACAGAATAACAAAAAAATATTGTTTTTCGATGCTGGGTATATTATAAAATTGAAACCATATGGGCTATTTCCTACTCAAGCAATTAATCCTTATCAGAGTATCACTCACTCATGTTTCATCAGATGGTTATATCGATTTAATTCCTTTCAAATTCAAATATCTCAAAAATTGTGCAATTTAGAAAGAAAGATGATGAATGATTTTATCTGCAAAAAGACTAATGATTCTAGGAAGTATAATATACGGACCTTTAGTTCAAGTGATATTTGTTTTTCATGCAATTTCACTAATCTGTTCAGAGTAGTGAGAAACCCACAATCTATAATATAAAAATGGATCGCAAAATGTGTTGGTAAGCGCATAACCCAACCACGCCTGGACCAATTTGGCCAAATCTTTTTTCAAAATGTTCGTTGAAGTTCAAGGATGGTTTTTACGGCGAGAAAAATTAGAATTATTGCTGGAAAACCCTAAAAATAGCCCTTTTCTTTTTCCCATACAAATGATTTGTAACTAGAACGTAGTCGATTTGAGCTTTATTGCTATGCGTGTCGCATAGCTTAGTGGAATAAAGCCTTGACCTCTGACGTGGAAACCCTTCGTGTCGTAGGTTCAAATCCGGGGCTAGGAAAGAAATTTTCTAGCTTTCGGTATGCGGCCACCATTCACTGTTGGGTCTAAAATTAACAGTGCTGTGGACACAGTAACAAAGCCTACACAGAACACACACTGGTTAACCTAACTCGCACAAGCTTTAATTAGCTTCTGGGGGGTGTACATTATGTATACCTAGGTAAGCCAGTATAAACATAAACATAAAGTTCATATTAAATTACAGCACTCACTGTTGTCTAAGCAATGTAGGTGTGTTCCTAACGTCAAAGATCATATCTATCAAAACAATGCATGACGCTTTTAACCAAGAGTTGCATCGAGAAAAACTGTATGATCTCAACGCTTTGAAAGAATTAGTTCAAACAAATCTTCCACTGTTAAATGAACAACAGAAGTATGTCTTTGAAACTCTTATGAAAGTAACAAATGATGAAACTGGAGGGATTTACTTCTTAGGTGCACCTGGTGGTTCAGGAAAAACTTTTTTGATTTCATTAATATAAGCAACAATTCGCTCACAAAATAAAATTGCACTTGCACTCGCTTCGTCGGGAATCACAGCAACTTTGCTTGAAGGTGGTCGAACATCCCATTCAGCACTAAAGTTGCCATTAAATATGCAAAGCAATGAAACTCCAACCTGCAACGTTTCGAAGAACTCTGCAATGGCAAAGGTTTTGCAGCAATGTAAATTGATTGTTTGGGATGAATGCACGAGGGCACATAAAAAATCTTTGGAGGCTTTAGACAGAACCTTAAAACATCTACGGAGCAATAATAACCGATTTGGTGGTGCAATGATTTTATTAGCAGGAGATTTTCGTCAAACATTGCCAGTGATTCCACGATCAACGCCAGCTGATGAACTCAATGCATGTCTAAAGTCCTCCAATTTGTGGAAACATGTCAAAGTACTTCATTTAAGCAAGAATATGTGTGTCGAGTTGCAAAATGACCAATCTGGAAACATATTCTCTAAACAACTCATTGACATTGGTAATGGCAAATTTCCTATAGACATGTTGACTGGCTGCATTAACTTTCCTCAAAGTTTTTGTCAGTTAACTCAATCAAAAGATGAACTTATTCAGAAGGTGTTTCCAGATATTTCTCAAAATTACAGAAACCATGATTGGTTGAGCGAACGAGCTATACTGGCTGCAAAAAACATAGATGTAAATGAATTAAATTTCAAAATTCAAGAACAAATTACAGGCGTATTGAAGATATATAAATCAGTTGATTCGGCTACTAATCAAGATGATGTAGTCAACTATCCACCGGAATTTTTAAACTCGCTGGATTTGCCAGGATTGCCACCTCACAATCTTCAATTAAAGGTTGGATCGGTGGTTGCGAAATAACAACCAACTGCGTCTTTGCAACGGTAGACGGTTAGCGATAAAAAATTACTAAACAATGTGATAGAAGCAACTATACTCAAAGGAAAGTATAAAGGAGAAATTTTCTCATACCCCGCATCCCAATGATTCCGACTGATGTGCCATTTGAGTTTAAACTACTACAGTTTCCAGTGCGGCTCACTTTTGCTATGACTATAAACAAGTCCCAGGGGCAATCATTAAGTGTTTGTGGTATTAATCTAGAAAACCCATGATTCTCACATGGTCAATTGTATGTTATCTGTTCCCGTGTTGGAAAACCATCAGATTTGTTTATCTATGCGCCAGGTAATCAAACATAAACATCGTATACCACAAAGCACTACAATGATAATAATAATAATTATGATTCACATGATTAACAATAAAGCGATCACTTATTTTTAAATCCTCATATATGTTTTATTTAATTATTTTTTATTCACAACGCCCTATCACCAGGGTGACGGTTCTGTTCAGGAGAATTTTTTAAAATACGTAGGTACAAAAACTGCCACATTACAAATCTTTTTGACAGGATGAAGTCTGTCGGGTCAGCTAGTAAATGGAATAAATCTATTGACGCCAAAATATGCATGACTTATCAAAAATCTTCTACAAGAGATCATTTCAATTGATATTATCGTTTGAATATTACAGGTGAAAATTTTTTTATGAAATTTCAACATATATCAACTATATCTTTTGAACGGGGCCAATTTGAAAAAATGTTATACAATAAGAAGAAAATATTTCCTTTGACATCAAAAATCTATGGATAAATTTAATGCAGTGGCCAAAGACTCACCCTATAAATATAATTCTCTGTGCTCATATATGAGGTTAATTTTCAAAATATCTATCTTTTTTCAAAGTGGCACGTGGATGTAGTTCCTTTGCAACATAACACACACTGACTTATAACCTAGAATCGTTTGAATTAATGTTAATCTAATATAAATACCTGAAGAGACAAGAGTGTTATACAAAAATGTCGAAACACATGTGTCATATTCTATTTCATTTTTTAATCAATTTGTTTGTAGTTGTTTCGAATTGTTCGATATTATAATAAGAATGAAAAATTCTCTTTTATTCATCAGTGAAAAGAGTGTTTTCTTGAATGAAAAAGTATCATTGATTCTTCAATCTAAAAGTGTAAGAGTACAATTATCGTTTTTAGATTATTTTCAATTTTATTGTACTCTTCAAGAATAAATTGTTCAATTCAATAATCAGAAACACATCTGAAGAACTGAATCAGCAGAGATTAAGAAAGAGATTTCTCTGACTCGGAGAAAGACAATTTCATTTCGGAACAGATTCCAAATAATGAATACTTTAACTCAAGGTCACCATAAACATAACTGATTTATTTGCTCAGCGTAAAACGTATTATTGTGAAAAATATCTCATATTCAAATCTTTCTCATATTACCTCGATTCACCTTGTAATTATTGAGGAAATTAACAAATCGCAAATATAGAGATACGATCTAGGTCCTACGTTGAAGGCAAAACATTATGTGAAAAATGTTCAAAATCATGGCTAACCAGTCAGTAAATTATTCATATTTCTGAAATATCTAGACATGAGATCCATCCTCAATGGAGTAAGGATCACACTTTCGGCGTGAATAGAAAATAAATGGTCAAATTTGACCAGCTAAACACTGGTTGATTCAATATGGTAATTCCTTGCCATCTTGGGATAAGTTAGATATGTTAAAATATAAGCACCTATATTGAACGAATAATCTGACTTCTAAACTTAACAGATCAATTTTGAAATAAGAAATATTCGAATCCATTGTAATTCAAATTGATATTCAAGATGTATTTAGCATTCACAAGAAGATTTTTCGATTATAATACAGTTATAAGTTCTGGCTTTAATCAAATGTCATCATTCCGTCAATAAAAATATTAATTGATTAAGCAACACCAACATTCTGATATCCGAACCTGATATTTTATATAAAGAAAATTAGAAATGCACACCAACTTGAGGTCAGAGTCTTTTCTTGTACCCTGAAACAATGTATTAATTATTTGTCACCTCGAAATTGTTTCCAGATAACGTGAAGTCTGTATATTCATAATGTACTCCTCTAATGTCAGATAGGACTTATATTGAAGAACCTGCTAGTGCAACCATCAATGATATTCGTTAAATAATTTTTTTGGTTTGTCCACTTAAAATCCCGTTTCATAACGATTTTTTTTCATTTCAATTTTCTTCTCATATTCCAATTCTTTTACATTTACAGGTTTTCTCTCTAGGCTTCATAACTAGTAGATAATTTACACACACAAAGGAATATACTTTCGAAAATACGAATTTGGGCGTGTAAAACTGAAAAACCAGTTTCAATTACCTTGGTATCACTCTTAGACTATATAAGATAGACAAGGCATTCCTTTGTAAAATGTCGATTTGTTTGACTCCCTCATTGAAAGTCTTGTGAAGCCTCACCCGGCAACACCGCATAAAATCTTTTTCCATTTACTCGGGTCACAATATCTTCAGGGTCAAAATGATCTGATCAAATGAAAATTGCTTTCGTTGGGCAAATACTTGACCATCCCAACAGCGAATCCCAAATTCCTTTTTTTTCATCTTCATCTGGGAACCTTAATTCAAGAAAACCTCATTTTATCTTAAAATAATCTCATTGAAAACTTCTCTATAAGAACATTCTACGTCACTGAACATGTAAATAAGTAAATACATCGGTTCTAATAATACACTTATCTATTGAACGATGAATTCCGATTAAAATTCTTATCTTTATTATGACTTTCACACTTACGAACCATTTTTAGTGCAATGAAAAGTAATAAACAATAAAAAATATGAAAAACCTAATACTGACTCTTACAAATTTTTTTCAATTTGAATATTTATTTTCGATACAGAGTTGGCAACGATTGTCTTTTAGAACATGTGACCTTCAAATTGTCAAGCAGAGAATGGAGCAGCGTTGTCTTGACTTTCACCTGAATTTCTTTTCATCTGTGGTCTCTGACATAAAATAGCAGAATCAACTAATTTTTTCTTTTACTTCTTGCTGATATATCCGATAAGACAGTTTCAATTCAAAATATAAAATTTCATACAATGGGGGGGGAATAGAGAAACCTGCTATTTGCTCAGTTTGGCAGCAATAAAATTTTTTATGACCTAAGTGGACCAGCTCAATACGTTACAATCGAGCAGCTCTAAGTTTCAGATGCGACACTATTCAATGTATATAAAGGGATCTATTCTTATATAGTCTAAGGTTTCACTACTTTTCGTCCAGCGATCTCGTTAAAGTCCTTTGAAGTGGGGTCACATACAGGTGGGCTATCCATAACTTTTCACCCCGAATTTTAAATAAAAATGATGTCGTCACCATCTGTCATGTCGTGAGTAAAATAAAATCTATACAGGGTGGGTCACCCATAACTTTCCATCCCGAATTTTCAGCTTTGGGGGGGGGAATAACGAAAAAATGCTAGGACAGGCCAAATATTTTTGAAAGGGGGGACAAATAAGGATGTTCAAATGAATTTGATATCACTACACCTCTTGCAGCAACTCCAAACAGTTCTCATTTTTGAATAGTCACAGAAAAAAATAGTGTATTATACACGGGAAAAATATTAGATTTCAGCTCTCAGATTTTTGTCTCTCTTCGCTTCGCGTCGGGAGACAACATAACCTCAAACTAAAATCTAATACTTTTTCCCTTGTATAATACATTCAATTTATTCAATTCGACTTAAAAGATATCATCCTGAAATGCTCTCGATGAGAATAATATTGAACTTTATTTTGAAACCTGATTCAACTGAATCATTATTGATATTTTTCCCAATAGTCCATTGAAATGTTACATTTTTTAGGCTTTACCTCGCGTTTTTTAGAGGACGCTATTTAATTTTTTTGATGTGTAGGGGGGGTCAGTGTAAAGCTAAAACCAAGTTTGTGGGGTCGCCACTCTTGTCCCACGGCCGCCATCTTGAAAATAGGGGTTGAAATGGTATTTACGATATATCTCTTAAACTATTTATTTTATAAAAAAAATTTATTAACAGTTTTTGTTGCAAATTAAATTCTCTACAACTTTGCTCCAGTAACTTTTTGTCGTAGAACTATAAATAAAAAAGTTATAAGCGAAAATCTCCGGAAATTTGAGAAAAAAATTTATATTTTTCGATGTAACTTTTTTTATCATTTTACGAAAAAATGATGTCTGACCATTTTTGTACATCGTTTTTTGAGGAACAACTTTTATTCGCATCATTTTTTCATTAAGTCAATAGCTAAGGTTTTACAGCGCTCCGAAGTGAGTACTATTTTTCAGTACTCTTAACTATACCTATATTATACGTGTGTACCTATAACATGTCATCAGTTATTGTTTTTTTTTTTTTTTACTTTATTATTATAACTTTTTTAATTACAAATTTTGCAATATTATTAATAATTAATTATTGACTCTTTTCCCCACCACCCACGAGGTAGAGTCTAGAGGCGGGTTTTTTTTTACGTGGTATCCCAATAGGCATAATCCACGGTGATTTTCTAAATTAGAACTACTCCGTCCTCAGTCGTTTCGATGGACCAGGCTGCGGCTCAGCATCTGATCGGCTTTCTGAATTAAATACCAGTGGGAGAACTGGAGAAGGAAGGGGTGTTAATGTTGGCGGTTCATCATCAAAGTCATTTTCATTTATTAAATCTGAGAGTTCCATTATGTTGCTGCAAGTCTCTCCAGAACAATGGAAGCACACTGCAGAACATTTCATTCCTGCTTTTCGGCATCCACACATCGCTCCACAGTTTCCTTTGCATTTGCAAAAGATCAATTTTAGAAGCTCAGGGGGTGCTGGAGGTTTAGAGTTCTGCACTGGCATCAATAATTTTCCACATTTTTTCCAGCCCCAGTCTTCAGAATCATTATAATTACCAAGCCACAACTGGACCTGATGGTAGACTCGGAAAGTATGAAAGCGAGCTGTGTCTTGTGTTGGAGGAAGTGAGGATAAGTTAAATGTACTTTTTGTCACTGCCTTGGCGAATTGTTTGTATCTTAGGCTGTCAAGAGAATTATCATCTTTATTACCACCGTATAAAGAGATAAAAAAACGTTCACCAATTACAGTGAGCAAAGCAGGGTCAACTCTCTTGTTAAGAAACAAAGCCGTTCCACTTGCAAACTCTAAATGTTTCTCTAGGGTTTTCACAAATTTCATTTTACCGATATTGTAAGGAGCTGAAGTTGTGTCACATCCGGAAAAAGCATGAAGAAACAGCAAGTTATTTGCAATGACATCTCCGTACATAAAACCTGAGTACTGAAAAATAGTACTCCCTTCGGAGCGCTGTAAAACCTTAGCTATTGACTTTATGAAAAAATGATGCGAATAAAAGTTGTTCCTCAAAAAACGATGTACAAAAATGGTCAGACATAATTTTTTCGTAAAATGATAAAAAAAAAAGTTACATCGAAAAATATAAATTTTTTCCCAAATTTCCGGAGATTTTCGCTTATAACTTTTTTATTTATAGTTCTACGACAAAAAGTTACTGAAGCAAAGTTGTAGAGAATTTAATTTGCAACAAAAAATGTTCACAAATTTTTTTTATTAAATAAATAGTTTGAGAGATATATCGTAAATACCATTTCAACCCCTATTTTCAAGATGGCGGCCGTGGGACAAGGGTGGCGACCCCACAAACTTGGTTTTAGCTTTACACTGACCCCCCTACACATCAAAAAAATAAAATTGCGTCCTCTAAAAAACGCAACCTAAAATGTAACATTTCAATGGACTACAACAAAATATAAATAAATATTCAACATGGCACAGTAGTTAAGATAAAACTATTTTTACCTCGAATGCATGAGATTTGTGGTTCTTGAAGAAGTAGATTGTTTGGATCCACTTTCATGCAACGTCGACTAAAATCATATCCATCTCTTTTCAATACAGAATATACAATCGAATATTTCTGACTGAAAATATTCATATTGTCTTGTTCTTCATATTTCCTTATTCTAATGAAACAAAGTAGGTTACGTTTAACTTGGCCTCGTCCATTTACTACACCTTGTCCAATCCACATATCCACTTTGCGGTCTAACGCATATTCATTCACTTTACGAAATGACTATTCGGGCGACGTTTATGTATTTTATGGGTTGTAAAATTCTTCCGTTTTCTAAACCAACTTGATACTGGTTAAGTCCTCTGTTTTGTATGGTAACCACTCACGGAATCTACAGGGTGCTCGGCACATGGACCGTCAAATTTTTTTGGGGCGTTGGTAGGGTCATTTGATACCTTTTCAGTTTTGGAACCTGGGTCCTTAGTATTACGGTTACGGAGGTATGATTTTTTTAATAGGTTTTTCTAAATTACCCAAAATATACCCTTCGAAGCCCCATATTTTTTTTGCGTGTGCTTTTACATGCATTTTATTATTGTATTAAGTCTACATGAGTGTGTGTTTAAAAAAAACGTATTTATTGTTACAGATAACACCACAAAATTAACAAGTGGGCCTTTTGTTAAAAAAAAATTATGAAAGTATGAAAACATCTCCACTCCTATTGAAATTTAAAAAAAAGTTACAGCTATTACAAACTTAGTTTTATTTTAAAATGTTCTTTGGTTCATAACGTTGCTAAGCATATGCTATTTACGTAAGTTTATAAAAAAAATAATACTGCAAATAAGGTTTTAGTCAGAAGAGTGAAGAAAGTCGCACCTAAATAAAGTACGGATTTCGACACAACACAGCGAGCAAGAAAATTTTACCTGCCCGTTTTAGACGCGTGTGAATTATTATTACTATTTCTGTCCTCAGAAGAAAACCTCATTTTATCTTATAATAATCTCATTGAAAACTTCCCTATTAAAACTTTCTACGCTACTGAACATGTAAATTACTAAATATTTCGATTCGAACAATACACTTCCCTATGGAACGATAAATTCGGATTAAAATTCCTGTCTTTACTACAACTTTCACACTTACGAAACATTTTAGTGCGATGAAAAGTAATAAACAATAAAAAATATGAAAAACCTAATACTGACTTTCACAAATTTTCTTCAATTTGCGTATTTATTTTCAATGCAGAGGTGGCAACTTGTGTCTTTTAGAACATGTGACCTTCAAATTGTCAAGCAGAGAACGAAGCAACGTTGTCTTGACTTTCACCTGAATTTCTTTCCATCTGTGGTCTCTGCATTAAATAGCAGAATCAACTAAAGTTTTTCTTTTACTTCTTTCTAATATATTTCAATGTTTCAATTCAAAATATAAAATCGACCAGCTCTAAGTTTCAAATGCGACACTTTTCAATGTAAATAAAGGAGCCTATTCTTATATTGTCGAAGCGAGCATCCAATTTGTGGCTTCAACCCTAGATAACTCCGGTTTTGGAGGCTAAACCGAGCATCGCCACCATGGAAGCATAAGCAACCTGTGTGATGTGACCAAAACCCAAGGATACAATTAAATTACAAAAGAAAATATATTGCGGTGAAATTAGATATAAAAGAAGGATATATATATTTTTTTCAGCACTTCTGCGGTTTCACCAATTATCCTTCTCTTATATTAATATTTGTTTTTGTTCGCTAATGCCGATATATATATATATATAAGACAACCCTCGTAACATCAGATAATTTTTACAATAATTGTTTTGATGAACTGTTAAGTCCTAAACGATGGTAAGGAAATGCTTTCAGATGAAACGCATCTCACCCAAGATCATCAAACATGAATTCAAATCAACTGTTTCTTATAAATGGCGAAAAACATTTACGAAATAACAAATCCTTGTTCGCATTGTCGGTAGCAATCACGTCAACTAATCTCAGACATTCATACTCAAAATACAGTAGAAATTCCCGCCTTCTATTTGTTGAAATATAAATAACTACTCTAGCAAATTCAAGATAAACACTACTTATCGTTTTGGGAACGTCTCATTGGTCCTTAATATAGTTTCATGGCTACCGAGAATTCGTCGGTCTAGTCAAAACAAATCAATGAAAATTATCAGTCAATTTAAAGTAAATAAAAATGACTCGTCAAATTCCGATCACTCCATCGCGGTTTATTGACCTAGGACCACCCATTAGATTCGCACATTCCTGTGATAACAAACAAAAAATTTGTTTTTGTTCAGTTTTTCGGTGATATTATACACCCACACCCATTTCTGTTTGAGAATCGATAGAAAATAATCCCTTGAATTTGAAATAAGGACGATGGGTTGGTATCTCACAGGAAGATTATTCTGATTCGTGAAAAGAATTTTATTTCTCTGTTTGGAATTGTTATCGGTTTCTTTCGACCATCCTGGAATATAATATTTCCGGAAACCCTTTTAGCTGCGGCTTTCACAACACCTAAGAATCTGTGATAGTTATCGTGAGTGGGTTTAATTAATAGACATATAAAGAGATAGTCCTAGCATTTCATTCATAATAATTTCACCATGTGTCAGAAAAAGACAGAAATATATACTTTCTAGCAGTTTGGCAACGCTGCATAATGAAGCCGTCAAATACTCAGTGGCGTACTGGTTTAATGGTTTCGTTTAATCTCTGAGGAACCTTCAAAATTACAAATATTTGAGATTATTATAGAAAACCTGTAATTGCTTCACTGTGATATTGAAATGGATTCATACGATAATAGAGGGTATTTCTTTCTATATTTCGAAAGATTTAATAAAAAGTGTAGATATTATAATATTGAACTATCATCCCTGCAAGTACGATTATAATTGATATATGTATACCTAGGTAAACCAGTATAAACATAAACATAAAGTACATAAACATAAACATAAAATACATAATCGATATCTTTTGTAGGTAGTCACAGGAGTGAAACTGCTAAGTCTGTTAAATTTGACCGAGTAGCAGTTTTATCTGCGGTAATCGGACATTAATAGGATGCCGTGAAAAAATAACCCTGGTTTTGACCAGAGCATAAAATTTTTCGAAACATGTTTAATCAAATTTGGGTAAAAGTTGGGTTAATGAAACAAACTTTCAATGTTTAAGTTTATTGATATTATACATTCATAACAAAACCACTCAAAGTTATATTTATGCATCTAAAACATAGACTCAACATTGATCACCCATTACAAAACAAAATTGTTTTAGTGTGTATCGACCTAGTCCTAAATTTCTTCAAAATATCTACTAATTTTCTGGTTTCATGGTTGAGCCATGTAAATAACCCACCAAGACATTCGACATAGAAAATCGTACCAAGGAAAACCAAATTTTTTTTGTTCGGTATTGCTCGGAAACTTGCAATAAAAATTATTGAAGAAGTCGTACATGGATGAATGATACAAATAGGTTTGATATTGATTCAGGTATTTCATTTTGGTCAAATGTATAACTTTAAAAGCTATGTCTATGGTTTAATCCACCTAATATCACTGTTTATCTTCTTAGCATATTCAACCCAATTCGCTTTCTTGAAATTTCAACGAGGTCTTCTCAAACATTCAGAATATTGAATTAAACTTCTTGAAGCAGAATAGGCCTTTGTTGGCTATGAGGAAAAACTAGAATTAAACGTTTTATAGGAAGCAGTTTGCAAGTATTGTCACAAGACACTAGGCAGAGATCAGGATTATAGCCTCTATTCTATCTAGAAGAATGAAAAGAAGGTACATCTTTTCCATCAAAAATCAAATAGAAATTGTTATCTTCCATCCAGTCAGCTAAAGCTATTTCACTTTTATCATTATTTTTATAACCCCACATTACGTGGTAAGAATTGAAATCACCACAATAAATTGAAGGATGAGGAAGATTTATTTCCAAATTTCTTAGCCAAATAGTATTTGGAGGTTTATAAATATTAACGGTAGAAATATTACAAAATTTTAAAGAGATAAAGAAAACACCCTCAAATTCGCCTTTTCGGATTAACTCGATATTATGAATTGAGAATTTTTCAACATAACAAGCTAAACCGTAAATTTTACTGAGCAGATAAGCAATGAATACACAACCTTTTATAGTTCCTCTTTCACGAAGTATCCGCATGTGTCTCTTGAAGGAGAATAATCTCTGCACCATAATCCTCTGCTAATTTAGAAAGATAATCGGTCTTGTCCTTAGAAATACCCTCTATATTCAAATCCCTTACACAAAATTTGTCGCCAATTTGCAAGGAGGATTCTGCGAATCGGGTCTTGCGGTCCAAGTGACGAATTTTCAGATCTCTGAGGTTTGAAGTCTGCTATGAAATCCATTCAAATCATCCATCCATAAATGGGAAGGTTGCGATATAACACTTATTTCATTTAAAGAATAACAGAGGAAAATTATCATTCAAGATAAACACTACTTATCGTTTTGGGAACGTCTCATTGGTCCTTAATATAGTTTCATGGCTACCGAGAATTCGTCGGTCTAGTCAAAACAAATCAATGAAAATTATCAGTCAATTTAAAGTAAATAAAAATGACTCGTCAAATTCCGATCACTCCATCGCGGTTTATTGACCTAGGACCACCCATTAGATTCGCACATTCCTGTGATAACAAACAAAAAATTTGTTTTTGTTCAGTTTTTCGGTGATATTATACACCCACACCCATTTCTGTTTGAGAATCGATAGAAAATAATCCCTTGAATTTGAAATAAGGACGATGGGTTGGTATCTCACAGGAAGATTATTCTGATTCGTGAAAAGATTTTATTTCTCTGTTTGGAATTGTTATCGGTTTCTTTCGACCATCCTGGAATATAATATTTCCGGAAACCCTTTTAGCTATGGCTTTCACAACACCTAAGAATCTGTGATAGTTATCGTGAGTGGGTTTAATTAATAGACATATAAAGAGATAGTCCTAGCATTTCATTCATAATAATTTCACCATGTGTCAGAAAAAGACAGAAATATATACTTTCTAGCAGTTTGGCAACGCTGCATAATGAAGCCGTCAAATACTCAGTGGCGTACTGGTTTAATGGTTTCGTTTAATCTCTGAGGAACCTTCAAAATTACAAATATTTGAGATTATTATAGAAAACCTGTAATTGCTTCACTGTGATATTGAAATGGATTCATACGATAATAGAGGGTATTTCTTTCTATATTTCGAAAGATTTAATAAAAAGTGTAGATATTATAATATTGAACTATCATCCCTGCAAGTACGATTATAATTGATATATGTATACCTAGGTAAACCAGTATAAACATAAACATAAAGTACATAAACATAAACATAAAATACATAATCGATATCTTTTGTAGGTAGTCACAGGAGTGAAACTGCTAAGTCTGTTAAATTTGACCGAGTAGCAGTTTTATCTGCGGTAATCGGACATTAATAGGATGCCGTGAAAAAAATAACCCTGGTTTTGACCAGAGCATAAAACTTTTCGAAACATGTTTCATCAAATTTGGGTAAAAGTTGGGTTAATGAAACAAACTTTCAATGTTTAAGTTTATTGATAATATACATTCATAACAAAACCACTCAAAGTTATATTTATGCATCTAAAACATAGACTCAACATTGGTCACACATTACAAAACAAAATTGTTTTAGTGTATATCGACCTAGTCCTAAATTTCTTCGAAATATCTACTAATTTTCTGGTTTCATGATTGAGCCATGTAAATAACCCACCAAGACATTCGACATAGAAAATCGTACCAAGGAAAACCAAATTTTTTTTGTTCGGTATTGCTCGGAAACCTGCAATAAAAATTATTCAAGAAGTCGTACATGGATGAATGATACAAATAGGTTTGATATTGATTCAGGTATTTCATTTTGGTCAAATGTATAACTTTAAAAGCTATGTCTATGGTTTAATCCACCTAATATCACTGTTTATCTTCTTAGCATATTCAACCCAATTTGCTTTCTTGAAATTTCAACGAGGTCTTCTCAAACATTCAGAATATTGAATTAAACTTCTTGAAGTCAACAGAATAGGCCTTTGTTGGCTATGAGGAAAAACTAGAATTTAACGTTTTATAGGAAGCAGTTTGCAAGTATTGTCACAAGACACTAGGCAGAGATCAGGATTATAGCCTCTATTCTATCTAGAAGAATGAAAAGAAGGTACATCTTTTCCATCAAAAATCAAATAGAAATTGTTATCTTCCATCCAGTCAGCTAAAGCTATTTCACTTTTATCATTATTGTTATAACCCCACATTACGTGGTAAGAATTGAAATCACCACAATAAATTGAAGGATGGGGAAGATTTATTTCCAAATTTCTTAGCCAAATAGTATTTGGAGGTTTATAAATATTAACGATAGAAATATTACAAAATTTTAAAGAGATAAAGAAAACACCCTCAAATTCGCCTTTTCGGATTAACTCGAAATTATGAATTGAGGATTTTTTAACATAACAAGCTAAACCGTAAATTTTACTGAGCAGATAAGCAATGAATACGCAACCTTTTATAGTTCCTCTTTCACGAAGTATCCGCATGTGTCTCTTGAAGGAGAATAATCTCTGCACCATAATCCTCTGCTAATTTAGAAAGATAATCGGTCTTGTCCTTAGAAATACCCTCTATATTCAAATCCCTTACACAAAATTTGTCGCCAATTTGCAAGGAGGATTCTGCGAATCGGGTCTTGCGGTCCAAGTGACGATTTTTCAGATCTTCTGATGTTTGAAGTCTGCTATGAAATCCATTCAAATCATCCATCCATAAATGGGAAGGTTGCGATATAACACTTATTTCATTTAAAGAATAACAGAGGAAAATTATCGACATTTGTTATGGCTGATGTCATAATAACCCTAACTGTACTATGCATTAATAATTGTATAAAGTATCTAATACAACATAACGAACAATAAGATATCGATTCAAACTTAATTTCCATCAAATATGTACTGTCAAAATTAGAAATTTTTGAATAGCTTTAAAAATGTTCTCAATCATTAATCATCGTTACATTTTGAACATCAGTCCTTCGCGAAATTATTTTCCGCGATATTTATTAATTATTCATTCATAATTCACAAAATCCAAGAGTTGGATATGGAAATATATCTTGTACCTCCGCAGTGGAATAAATAATAGATAAAAATATCAAACCGCACCTTCTTAAAACCGTTGAAATATAGATATGACATTTATTGAATATCTAACAAAAGATCTTATGAAGTTGTCAAATTGATCAAAGGGTATGTAGGAAGTTGGTCTAGACATCACATTTCGTGTCCTGCTGAGCGTTCAACAGTTACCTTGTCCAAAATAAACATTTACACCTTTGGGCTATGCCGGTTCGACTGTACACATGGTGGAACCTTACGTCCCATTATAACAAATTAGGAAGGACCAACTGGGAGAGGACAGTTCGAGAATTACGAAGGCTGCTTGATACTTGGTCTTTGCCCGACCCAGTTCCACCTCGAATTAATAAATAATCTTTAATTAGCCACCAGATGTTCCTCAGTCATAAAATTGAAATACTCGGGTAACTTCTTAGTCTACGCACTTGGCTCGAATCGCGAGAGTTCTGTAAAAAATTTAAATGACTAAGGAAGTGTCGTGTTCATAACTAATGGCACTTGTGAGCTTTCACACATTCGATGACTTCCAGCTTTTAAATTATCACTTTATGAAAAAATCTGTTCATAAATATATCACTTCACCCTTAATTTGAGATGAATCAAGGTTGAAGCCAGTTCATGTCATATTTTCATGTGGCTTAATATATCTCATGGAAGATTCTTTGTTGACAGAATTGCCTTATTAAGTGGAGTTACTCTGAAGTTATAGAAATAATTTCGATTTCATATTCGCTGAGCTTAATTCCGCCTCATATTATTTTTTATTTGAAAAATTCAGCATGCGTTGTTCGTTGATCTGAAGTTATACAAATCGTTATTGAAGTTATAACAGTTGCAATGTTGTTGAAGTGAATTTCATCAATCTATATTATGTGATTGGTATGCGTCTTTCGAAATTGGTATTCACTGAACTAATCGACTTACCTATGGGTTCATTTTATATTCATATAACCATATTTTTGCGTGGTTGATCTAAGTAAAACAGCAAGCTATTATTTTGCCTGAATGTTAGTGATTTCCAAAGATCGAGTTGTAAATCAAATCGTTTAGTTTAAACTTCCTGATGCAGTCAAAAAGTTGAGTAAGTCTCGTGTGTTGAGTATGCCAGTCATCTTGTTAAGATGTAATAATATTTTACTAGTTCTATAGAGTAAGCAAAATTGACGTTTTTCAGTGAAATCAAAAACTTCTGAATATTTAGAGTCACGAGATGTATAATCATATCGATCACTAAAGAATAACTGTATGAATATAAGTGTCGCCAAATACCAGACCATAAATTCCAAATATGAGGTCTGCAGCAAATACCAACTTATCAGCATTCGCTAGTAGACATGCTGATATCGGCAAACCCAAGAATCGGTAGTTCTGGTAGTCTTCCGTTCTACCTGCCAAAAATGGCAACATTATAGTATATGTTTAAACTGCTGACGTTAATTTCGGCCAAGTCGTTACGTCTTCATTGGGAATTTGCATCTGATTAAAAAAGGCTCAGAGATGCCGCGGAGCAAAAAAAATTTGACAACTTGAAAGTAGCGTGTGTTGCGAGAAGATCTTTATTGGCCACACAGGTGGAACTGTCAAACATTGGTGAGATGAACTTTAATTTTTATGCGTTTTTAGTGTTTACTTGAAGTTATCAAAATCGTTCGGTCTTTCATTGATTGTGTAGCAGTGGATTCGAATAGTTGAATCGAGTTAATTGGTTTCATACCATCCAGATATTGTTGAGGTGAGTTCAAAGTATTGTCAATTAATTTAGTGATGATCATCTAATATTTGTGAAGTGCAAAAACACACGACCCTTTAAAATACTTATAGAATTATTGTTTGGGCTAACACCATCATCTATTAATTTTCTTGTGAACAACGTCGCTGTATCAAAAGAAACACTTTTTTCCCATACCATCTCAAATAACTCAGAAATTATTGAATTTAGTAGCATAATCATGTCAGAAAACTATCATTATTTTTGACCGCAGAATCCAACACAATTATAAAAAAATAGGGTTCTAATTTGAAAAACAGAAGTTATGGCCAATTTGAGATCACAATTTTTAATACATAATTAGAAACATCCTGTGATGATATTTTTAAAATCCTAAAGATGCATGACCTTTTCACATCCTTCCTCTTCGATGTTGTAAAAACGGTTTACGCTCAGGATATTTAAAATAAGAATAATAAACATATTACTGGCTGAACATATGGCTGACTTTTTTTCTAGTTTTTTTTTTTTGGAAACTATTCGTTTTAATAGAATGGTTTTAAGAGAAATGTATTCACTATTGAATACTCGATCATACCAGGAATGGAAAAATTTGAAAAAAATTTTTTCGTCGAATTTATTTTCACTCCCTGTATAACCGGAAGTTTTTGGGCTTCGAAAATATTTTAGCTCTGTAGAGAACATCAAGCAATATCATAATCCCAATTTTCAGATTTCAAATATGTGTAGTTCTCCAGAAACGTCGAATAAACACTCGAACTTGAGATACCCTGTATATATATGCTGAATAACTAAAAACACGACATGTTTTTTTCCATCTCTTTTATTCGAGGGGATATACAATGTTAATCATGCATTTTTTTTCCTACAGTACTTCTTTGTTTAATGGAAATGTAGCAAAAAAACGAAATATTTTATAAAGTTCTATCGTAGAGAAAAAATATTTTATAAGAACTCTTACGGTGTTAAAAGTACTTTATTTCATGGAGTGGTACTTGTACATTTAAACCACACCTCCCAGAAACCGAATAACTTCTAAAAAATTTAATGCGGACGCTCGTGAAATAAGTAGACACACACATCAAACAGTAGATTATTACCTCTTCCAAAAGCCTTATAAAAACTTTAGACCCATGGCTCAATGATGAAAGCTATTTTTTTAGAAGAACATCCTGAGCCAAAGTTGGTAGAGCTGCAGTTTCTACCAATATAATTTCCTATATTGACCTAGTTGAAAACAGAATTGAATCTCGCTCAAAGTTACGGTTATAAACAATTTACTACCATGACTTTATTATTCATGGATAATGTTGTTCATAATGTATGCAATATGTTAATTGTCGCTGGATGTTAACTAGCTGAACACGCCTCTCATAGTGGAGATCAATACCAAAGAGAAGCTGGGATATGTTAGACAATACTCCCTCCAATGAATGAAATATCACTTGCAAATTAACTAAGCCATCTTGGAAGGAAGAGTTAATGAATTTAAATAATCCTGTCATCTGCATAATTATGTCATTCTTGAATCGACTATATTCTATTTTTAATGGGCTGCCTCAATGTCTGGTTTTTCGAATACCTGCAGACAATGTTTTAAAAGGCCAGAATTCATATTTCGATGGATTTGAAATCAAAAAAAGTATTGGAATAGAGTTAACTTTTTCATGTTCGTCACATTAATGTGAGTGCGTTATTGAGTTTGAATGAGGTTTGAACAAATTGCGTCACGCCAGAAAATTTTAAAAATATCCCTAATTTTTTTAGTACTTGATATTTTTTGAGTTATTCGTGATTTAATCAAAAAATTAAAATGGATCAAGGTAATTGGTGTCCAGGAACTCCTCCAGTACCATTTCAAGAAGCTAGGCTTTTTCAATATATAATGATTGAAAATTTTGATTCCATAGAGAAGCCTACAACTATTGTGCCTTATTAGAGATCAATTATTGAAGCTTTCAAATTTTCATCAATAAGTTAAATATAATTTTTCTAGTATCAATTCGAGTTTTGGTATTATCATATAATTGTAATATGAAAATTAAAAATATTTAAATTCAGAGAGGTTTTTGTGGACATCGAAAAAAAGGTGAAGTAAATCACTGAATAATAAAAGAAAGAATTCAGCAGATGTCAGAGCATTAATACCATGATATTGTTTTATCCCTTATGAATAAGCAGACATTTTATCGTGTTACTTGTGATGTGTGAGGAGATGTGGAATATACTTACGAAGATTCACTGAACAAAGAAGTGAATAATTCCGCGACAAAATCTTTCATTTCAGATCGATGGAGCTTGCCACAAATATTCCTTAGTACATAGGCGTACAAATAGAAAACCGCTGTTTCACTTCATAATTTGAGGTTATATTATAAAAAAAAATAGAAAGCACTGACGTGAGGTCAGATTGATTCGGCGCTCTTGTTGAGCTACTTGCGAGTGAATATTCAAACCATAACAAATCTATAAGCACTCTGACCACGTGAACAATAGTCTTTTCCCGTACTATGGAACAATGTGATGCAAATATAAACGCCTAATGAATGAACAAACCTATATCTCAAATAAAAAATAACTACTCATAATTTTCCCCAAGTTTTTTTCGAAGCTATAATTCCCTTTTCCTAAAAACTTATGTCAGTGCTTTTCTGAATTTTGACAACGTATATTATTTCAGCCACCGAGATTGAATTCTATCTCTATGATTTCCCGTTATGAAAAATTTTGATTAATATAACGCCAACTGACACTGATTAATGAACCCGGCATTTATCTATCTAATATCGATCTGTGATGGCCATCGTTCAAAGAAAATCATCGGGACGTATGTCATTTCTCTTTTTTATCTTGAGTAAATAAAAAAAATTTTTGGCTTCTTCATAAGAACGAAAATACTGGTCGGCGAGGGCATGCGTCATCAATCGAAATTGGTAGAAATCAGAAGGGGCGATGTCAGGAGAGTACGGCGGATGGGGTAGGATGTCCCATTTCAATGTTTCCAGGTATATTTTCACGACCTTGGAAAGATGTGATCGAGCATTGTCATGCTGAAGTAATATCTTGTCGTGTCTCTCCGTGTATTGCGGGCGTTTTTCCTTCAACGCTCGACTCAAACGTATTAGTTGCGTCCGACAGAGGGCTCCTGTAATGGTTTCGCCTGGTTGCAAGAGTTCATAGTCGACTACGCCAAGCTGGTCCCACCAAATACACAGCATCAAGTTCGAGCCATGAATGTTTGGTTTCGCTGTCAAAGTTGATGCATGGCCAGGGAGGCCCCACGATTTTTTCCGCCTCGGGTTGTCAAAGTGTATCCACTTTTCATCTCCGGTCACGATACGATGCAAAAAACCCTTTCTGTTTTGCCGTTGGAGGAGTTGGTCGCACATGAAAAGGCGCCGTTCGCTTCAACTCGTACGGCACCCAATGTTCCTAAGCATTTTAAGAAATGAGAAACCGCTTGCTGAGTCACGCCTAATAAATTTGCAAGTTCCACTTGCGTTTTACTAGAATCTTCATCCAGTAAAGTCTCCAAATCTGCATATTCGAACTTTTTCACGGGCCTAGGACGTTCCTTGTCTTTCATGTCATATTCGCCATTTTTGAACTTATGAAACCATTCTCGACATGTTCTTTCAGTAATACAACATTCACCATAAGTTTCTACAATCATTTGACGCGCCTGAGCTGCATTTTTTTTCAATGAAATGCAAAAAGCAACACTTGCTCGACTCGAATTCCGCCATTTTCGCACACAAACAAAACAAAACACAGTAAAAATAGACAAGCAAGATTTTGTAGAGTTGTTGACTGATGTCTCAGCTGACTATGTAACGTTTCTGCTGGTACTTATCGACCGATTTGCAATGCTAGCGCAACCTATGGTAAAACGGTGGCCTGATAGATTCACATACACCATTATCTCAACCTTTGAGAGTTGATCAGAATGAATTCGTTCTAGAAGATAGTTCATTCATTGTGGCGGTTGAAAACAAAATCATTTTAAAACCAAAACTACTGGAAAAATTGTGCTAGGCATGAGTTGTGGTTCAGATGAAACTGAAGGAACACTGTTAAATAAGGTTATTTTGAATTTGTGATATATCTCGTTGGATTCTCTTACGTTTTCTTCGTCTGATAAAGTTTTGTATTACTCTGATCTTACAACAAGCTCACACAAATTCTCGACCTTACGACGACATTTTATTCTCCCATTGGTGGAGAGAGCCTTCAAATAAAAGTAATTCAAAGCTTGTGTTTGAAGGTCTCGAAATCTCCATATAGTTATGTCTAAAATGAGACATTTCTCATTCTGGCAACAAGATAGAATGCAAAATACTCGGCATCAGCTCACTGGAGGTTATTCGGTCGCTCAAAAATATGTGTCAACAGTTGCTTTTTTCAATCCAGCTCTCCTCCACAGTTGAAAGCTTAGACATGTTAACAAACTAGACGTCATAAACAACGTGCGCTTGTTCGCTAATAGTGGAGTTGAAACAAACAAGTCACGTTGCTCATTGGACATCTCTCTTGTTTCAGCGTAGCGGAATCAATAGTATTACCGTTATTTTAATTATTTTAATCAGCCAGTGGACAATCTGATGATTTGCACAACTGTAATTACACAAGACACTGTCGTCAGCACTTATCCAATTCAGTTTTCAGTGGAAATGATAAAAAGTAGAACCATTCGATTTCCTGAAACGCTCTAAAGATTCCGTTTGGAGGGACGAGCCCCCTCCTATTAGATGGTAGTCGGATTTGAGGAGGGTAGAAAAGTTTAGGAACATTCCTGACTAACTATTCCAATAACCATTATTAAAGTAATACAGAGATTTTTTGAGAAGAAATCTTTTCTCGTACTCCGGAACAGTGTGATATTCAAGGAATCATTGAGGAAATTAACGTCTTCATATACAGGGTGGCCATTTGAAAACGAAACAGACGAAATAAGTTTTCTCGATAGAAATGCTCGGACGGGTCGATTTCTGTTTCAAGGAGGACAACTTAAGATGTAGGTTAAGGACGCATAGCGCTTCAATCCTTGCTGATACAACCCCCACCCCCAATTTTTGAATAGAGAAGATGGGGTGAGTGATACCTCAATTCAAAGGTATTTTTATACTGATTTCAGCACAGTAATTGTTTTTTCATTTATGCATTAGTTCTCGAAATATTCATGCGTTAGTTAATTTTATCACTTAAATTAATTTTTTGCGAATAATTGACATTTCGTGCTTCCGAAACACCAAAATTTCCGTACTTGTATTTGAAATTGCAAAACATCTACCACTGGGCAAATGAAGTCATACCGTACGTGGTAATGCAACTAGGATCAGATGTTCGACTAGCTGTTTTATTCACTGAAATCATTCTAAAACTGTACGGTATCAGAACGATTTGTCACATTTTGCAGCATTTCTGGAGTGATTTGACAACATTCGTTCACTATACGTCTTCTTAAATCTTCTATGGAATCGGGCTGTATGGAGTAAATTTCAATCTTCAAGTGGCCCCAAAGAAAGAAATCTAGTGGCGACAGATCTGGCGATCAGGCTGGCCATTCAGAGGGACTCCTTCTTCCAATCCACCGATTTGGAAATCTTTGATCCTAAGCCTCCCTGGAAATTTTGAAGAGCATTTTCTATAGAGATTCAATTCTAAAAAGAATTAACATTTCTAATATCTTGAAAGGAACACTCAATAAACTGATGGGTCGATAACTACTAGGATCACAAGGATTGTTTCCTCGCTTCAAAATATCTATTACTTTACGAAATTCGGAAGGAAAGTTTCCTGAATTCAGAATATTACTATAGAAAGACAATAACCAAGACAAGCCCTTTTTCCTGAATGTTTGATAAATTTTGGATGAATTCCGTCAAATCCTGCTGGTTTTCGAGATTTGGTAGATTTGATTGCAGCCCTCAATTCATCTATATTGAATGGATGTGACACATGTTCTAAAGTTGGAGCTATCTCCTGAATATGTGTAATAATTTAATAGTAGTTGGAATTTCTTGATGTAGCAGCACATAACTTTTGATTAAAAGGCGCATCAGTTATGTATTACACGTAAATGTGCTTAGCAGATGTGCTGAAAAGTAGAATAAGCGTAAAAAACTAAAAAATTCAGTAATCGACTGTGAGACTCCACGGACATCGCCGTGCAGCTGGTATTAGATGAAATTCTCAATGAATAAGCTACAGATCTGGTATAACGGTTTCGGTGAGTTCACCAATTCTGCCCGAGTAGATCGCAGTTTACATTTTATAATATGAAAATTACTATCTCACCACGGTGAAAGGCGCGGTGAAATTATCAATGAACTTGTCCTGAACATTATAATAAAGTATCCATTTTTACACATAACAAAATAGTAACTTGTTGAAAGATAGTTGAGACAAGAAGAATTTAACGACATGATATAGTGTGAAATCGGTAATTGGAACCCTAACCGACAAACGATATACCAGTGAGATCTATGATGCCTAGGGTATTGAAAGAATGATCCCGATCTTCATAATTACTTAAGGGGTCCAAAGTTTAAAATAAAGGAGTTTCAATTAGTTCAAGCATACATTCCAAACGGAATTTACTTTATCAACCCATTCTAAAATGGATTCTATTAGGATTTTTTGAATTTACTCATGACTATGTTCGAGTAACGTAACTCAATCTCAAATAAGAACGAATTATAACTTTGCGTTATGTTTACTTTTGTTTCTAAAAAATATATTAAGCCACCCTTTCGAATATAAATGGTTCATTTATATTCATTCATTATGAGAAAGAAATATGAATCATCCTAAAACTACGTTTAAATAGGCGGAGGGGATTTGGAAAAGCGACTGTTAAATATTCAAAATTCCAAACCCATGAATCGTAAATACAGAATACAGCGCATCGAATTTAACCATAGAATATCAGTATTCCATCACTCGATATGTAATATTCATTATACAACACTTTTATCGATTTCAAGTAAATAACCAGTTATGATCGCGGTTGTTGTTCAGTTTGGTACTTGTTTTTCGCCCTTTAAAGATTACCACCAATAACCAACTCGAGCTTGAGTATAAACCTTGCTTTTAAAGCATTTCGACTGAATTTCATTCTAGCACAGTGTGTGAGAATATTCATTCCATAACACTTTTGAAAACATAGAGTATAAATCTATGTGTCAGCCGTGCACTATTAAACCAAACAGAGCAACAATACTCAGCTGCAGAAAAGACTAGGGCTAGAGATGCTGTGCGTAGAGTGGAAGCATCAGCACTCCACGAAGATCCATCTAATTTCTGAAGAATATTAATTCTAGTTTTCAATTTTAGGCTCAGATCATCTAAATGATAGATGAATCTAATTTAACTCCCAAATACTTAGGACATAAATTATGTTCGATAAGAGAATCATTGAAAGTTACAACTATATTTCTTCACCGATGCCCAGTAATAAATGATATATTAATGAATTTTTTTAAGCGCATACAGTCAAAAAGATACTCTTGCACTCACACAAAAAACAGCTTTTCACTTTTGCAATTCAAATATGTATAATATTCTTTTTAGATTATGGGTTGTCAGATTACTAAATCCGTGAATTTCAATATTGCCTTAATCTACACTGCTCAACAATTGATAGGGATCACTTACTTTTTATAAATTCATTTCTGAAATATTCGCTCCAAGATTATAAATTTAATCAGATATCAGAGTATTTTCAGTTGATAATATGGTTCGCTTGAGAAAAGAATGAAAAAATGGAAAGTTGGAGAGAAAAAGAGATTAGGAACACTCAAAATTTTGTGTTTGAATAACATAAAAATTTTATGATGAAACCACAAGAAGGCTGAAGTTTCGGTTAAGCTAGTACCTAGTTGGTCCCCCACGAGCGTGTCTCAAGCATTCTACCCTACGAGGCATACTTTCAATCCAAGGAACACACGCACATTCGTCCAAATATCCCGTAAAGCGTTAGAAAGGTCCTCCAGGTTATTGATCGGTTGTTCTAAGGTTGACAATTGTCTAGACATCTCAGACCAGACATGTTAGATGCAATTCATGTCTGGAGAGCGAGCTGGCCAGTCGATCCTATCAATAGCATTTGTTTCTAGCGCTTCATTAACCAGACGACTACGGTGTGGACGGGCATTATCGTCAATTAAAATGAAATTCTGGCCCAAGGCCTCCGCAAACGGAACAATTATGGGTTCAATAATCATATCGTGATATCTCTGGCTGGTCATTGTAGTGTTCTGCAGAACAACCAACTCTGTGCGTTGGTTCAAACAAATGCCTCCCCATACACATATAGAACCTCCGCCAAAAGCTGTTGTGGGTACCATAAACTGTTCGCCCTCTTTCCCTCCAAGCAAGAATACGTCCATCGGAGTTGACCAAACGAAATCTAGACTCATCCGTAAATAAACATCGGCTCCAATCTTCAACTGTCCAATTGCGGTGCTCCTCAGCCCATTGCCGTCGATGAACCCGGTGTTCCCTATTCAAACGGGGATGTTGTACCCTCCTACGTGCTCTCAAACCACGAACATGTAGTAGTCGTCTTACAGTCTGGTTCGAAATTAGAACTCCGGTTGCAACTCTCAGTGATCTATTGAGGTAAGTGGGATTTCTCCTAGCATTAAGGATCAAAAGACGATCTTGGACAGCTGTTTTACTGCGCTGCCGACCTCCCCCATGAACATAAGCTACTGAGTCGTTTTGGATGAACCTATTCCAAGCCCGACTCACGACACTTTGCGAAACATTCAACCAACTGGACACTTCTCGCTGGGACAAACCTTCCTGTATCCGCCATATGATTTGGTCCAGTTGCACAGGAGCCAAACGTCTTCTCGGAATGACTGATAAGCAGATATTGTTCTCATTTCTTCAATTATTGTCACCTTATGTGTTTGAACGAGAGAAAAAAACAGATTTAATAACAAATACCACATTGCTTTTCACTCCACCTGTAACAGCCTACAGATAATATATAATCAACTCAAAACATCTTAATTTTTCCTTAGAGAACATATAATGGGCAGATATTCACGACATAACTTGAAAAAAATACAAATGAAGAGAAGTTCATAAGTAATCCCTAGCAATTGCTGATCAATGTATTATTAAAGAGGAAACAATCATGCAGCATTGAAATATACGATTAAAATTAATATTCCAAGATGACAAAGAGAAAAGTTGTCACTATTGATACTGCTTTAAGATTAATCGCCGACCCAACAATTCCTTATAAGAGGTCGTCCTCTCGATTCTGACGATTTCCTACACATCAACTTAAAATTCCTCCGTGATGACCACGTGTTACAAATTTTCACTCACAAATCATCGAGACATAATAAGGATTTTTCCATTTGAGATGACATTCCATTCCTGTAATTCCGTCGTCGTGAAGAATGTATAAGTGAATGGGCATCTTGAAACAGATTGATTCATGGAAATTAATATTCATAGAAGAACGAACACACATATCTCATATTAATCCCGTCATCGAAACACATACATAAAACAGGCACCACCGCCAACATTGTGCCATTGCAACTGACATAAAAGTTATAAATTCAAGCGAGCAAGTTTTATAATCTTCTAATCGGATTCAGCAGAACTCTCTTGAGTGGCGATATCTTCAATGTTGTCCGTGAAAGCGCAAATATAAATTCGTATATCGGATGTTTCACAACTTGGATTTGCATCAAATTTCAGTGCAGCACCCTCAAGTCCTGTGGAGGCGGGGATCATCCGATAATCCGGATGGACATCAGATTGAAGACATAACGAAGATGCAGACCAGTTAAATAGAATCGAACCGGATTTCAACTTGATAATGAAATCTTTGAAGATCTGATTACTCATGTGTCTCTTATTTAATTAATTAATTAATTCAATTAATTTACTTGATCATATAAACAAGCAAACTCACACTTCATTAAACACCATTATAAATATCAAATAAAAAATAAAACAGAAAAGTACTGATATATAGGGTTTTCAAAAATTTTTGTTGTATTTTTTAAACATTTTCTAGCATGTCTATTTCAACAAAATTTGCAACCCTATTTGTTTCAATCCAGTTCAAATATCTTTTTAGTTACATCTTGATCCGATAAATATTTCAGGAGTTATAAAAGAAACCATTTTACAGATGCTTATAACTCCTGAACTTTTGGACGGATTTATCCCAATAACTAACTCAACCGAGGTATTTGAACAGTTAGGGCCAGTTCCATAACCGAAAATGAAGTCTCCTTTTTCGTAAGAAGTCTCCTTTACAAATGAAACGGTTTCCATAAACCAATTTTAAGGTTAAAGGAAGCTTTGAAGTATCCTTCATCATGAAGTCCGGATATTGGGCCTTTACGGAAGAAAAAGTATCCTTTTTTTTACGCATGCTCTATGACTATATAGCATAACCTTATTCTGTTCTGTCATTTCATTTCGAATGCGAATGTATTCGTTAATTCCAAAGATCTCTAGATATAAGGTCAATGGTTAATTCATTCTTTAGTGCTAGTGCTTTACTTAGGAGTTCTTTTTGTGAAAATTAGTTTTCTCCACCAAAGAAATGTTGTGGAGAGACAGTATGGTGTATGGAAACGTCGGTTTCCTATCCTTTCATCTGGAATGAGTGTTAAGTTGACAACCACAATTGCTACAGCTGTATTGTCTACTGTTTAGATATGAATGACGTATTTCCAGATGAATGATCAAACGATGTACCAGTGGAAGAGGAGCCATTGGGGTTTCGAAGTGAAGAGAATAATTTGACATCTGCCCGTCAAGCGAGACAGTTAATTATCAATGATTATTTTTCCGACCCAAATATCGACCAATAGAATTGCACCATTCGACGTCACGTGGTACAACCTACATGGTATTATACTGATAATTTTTTGAAAATTTTCTCTGGTAGTTGCTATATATAAACAAAACATGATCCAGTCAAATTAAGCACACGTCAAACTGACAGGTTGAATTCAATTGTGAAAATTGGAAATTTTGCATGAAAATGAGTCGATTTGGAGTTTGTTCTCTGTCCACCATCGATAAAAAAGTCAAAGGAAATGTTCCCATTAATACGGAGAAGGCAAAAAAAAAAACAGTTTGGAACCAATTTACTACTTTTTGTACTGAGAGGGAATACACATTGAGTGCTGAAACGAGTGAAGCGCAATTGGCAAACATTATGAAAGATTACGCTTACAATATGAAGAAAATGGATGGAGAAGACTATAAGGAAGGTACAATAAAAACAATGTGGAATCAGACTCCCAAATTACTTCAAGAAAAGTATTTGAACGATTTCGACATCAAAATCAACCCATTTTCGGATGCTGCATTCAAGACCGCTCGAGGAGCTCGTGATGCCAAGCGTAAGGCTTTACAATCTATTCCGGAAAAACGGAGGGCAAGTGCAGCAGCGTTGGAGGAAAAAGATTGGGATGCAATGACCACTGTTTGGGACGAGGAAACTCCTGATGGCCTCCAGAAAAAATTATTCATGATAATATCAGTGGAATTGGCTTGGAGAGGTGGTGAGGGCAGCATGGCGTCAATACATCACTTCAAGGCAGAACAGCGAAATGACGGGGAAACAACTGGGAGAATTGAATACAACGATTTTCAGCAAGACCACACAAGGTGGTGATAAAAAATTATCAGACAGCAAGTGGCTGGTGGAGAATCGGGAAATCCCTGACAAGTGCCCAGTGAGACTGTTCCTGAAATTGAGAGAGAAGAGAGATGTCAATATCAAGAGCGACAGACTATTCCTGACCCAAAATCCATTCTGGAATAAAGTTCCAGGCGCTAGGTGGTACAAGGATTCCCCAGTAGGGCAAAACACGATTTCAAAGTGGGTTAAGGAGTCAGCACAAAAAGCTGGGCTTGACCTTGGTAACAAAAAAATCACCAATCACTCCAGTCGTGCAACAGCCGTCTCCAATCTAGCGAAATCGGGCCTGGGAGAGCAGCAGATAATCAAAATAACTGGACATGCCAACAGTAACTCCATCAAGCCGTATCTCCAACTCGACCAGGAACACCACGAATTAATTGTCAAGAAATTGCGAAGGAGTGAGCCTACTGCAGAAAATGCCATCAACAGCATAAACCTCATGCCATCTACCTGGGACAAACCAAAACTCCGAGAGAAAAAATATCGAATTGTGTTTACCAACTAAAATGCAAAGAATGTCCAGGAATCTACATAGGCCAAACAACACAATACATCAAAGAAAGGATCAACGGCCATAAATATTCAAAAAATTCCACAGCCCTTAAAAAGCACGAACGAGAGAATGACCATAGATTTGACTTTGACAACTTTAAAATTCTGCATAAAGAAACCAACAACAAAATAAGAACATTCCAAGAAATGATATACATTCAAAGAGAAAAACACTCAATAAATGATAGAACAGACCTGAAAAACCTATCCAAAATTTACTATAACATTCTTGGATAATATCAAATTTATGTCGAAGTGGCATCTGTGATCTGTGACATTTTAGATGTAATTGTCACTATGTTTGTAGCACGTAAACTTGAAAAAGGCTCAATGTACGCCGAAACATATGTAGTTAATTAATATACAAAAAATAGATGAAGTCCTAATTTTTGATCCCGTGCTCTAACCCCAAGAAGATTACTTCTAAATTATATATAATATAGCACAAGAAAAATACATATTTATAAAAATATATATTACATTATTAATTTTTTTTCATATGTGCCTCACCATACTACATTGTCACGAGCCGCCACTGATATGCCCTGACAAGCATTCGATGTGACTCTACAGCACTCTTCTTCAAATGGAATCAAAAAATTAATGCTTTCCGCAAATCATCACTTTCTGGTACAAAATTCGACATTTTTAACAAGATGAAAAAATATGATGTTGTCTGTTCAATCACTTGATGTATACTTAATATGTTTCATAGATGTCATAGCAAACAAACAAAGAAAATAAAGGCTCGTTCACAACAAATGTTCCTTATCTATTTGAATGAAATCAAAAGCTGAATATTAAATTTTTTCGAAAATTATTTTCTCACTTTATGTAAGTAGAATTCATAACATAACATCTAGTTTTTAAAGTTATTAACTATATTGTTTCCCTGAAGATGGGTTCGAGCGTACCCGAAACCTTGGTTGGAATATTAAAGATGATTTAAAGAAATCTTGTCTGACTACATACCCAATAACCAATTTATTTTTTTTTTATATTATTATTAATTTTGTAGATTAATTTGTAGATATACAGGGTGAATCTTTGACTACTGCGTTAATTTCAACCAGAGATTCTTGACGTCAAAAGTAACATTATCTTCCTATAACATTTTTCTAAATTTGGCTCCGTTCAAAAGATATAGGGTGTTGAGATTTCATGAAAAAATTGCACTTTTACCTGTAATATTAAAACGACAATATGAATTGAAATGTTCTCTTGTAGAAGGTTTTTGATAACAGTCATGCATATTTTGGCATCAATAGGTTTATTCCATTTCTTGTGGGTTTCTCACTACTACTGTACAGATTGGTTAAATTGCATGAGAAACAAATATCACTTGAATTAAAGGTCTGTATCTTGTACTTCCTAGAATCATCAGTCTCTTTCAGATAAAATCATTCCTCATCTTTTCTCCTGAATTGCACCATTCTTGAGATATTTGAAGTTGAAAGGAATGATTGTAAATCGATATAATCATTTGATGAAACATGAGTGAGTGAATCATTTCTAAGAGGAAAAATAATGTTTTCAAACAATTCAGGTTCAATTGTGCAAGGTAATTTTCATTCAATACCTCGCCCTGTATATCTTGGTTGCTTTATTATAAGCAAAATTGGATACTCCTAATTTGAATCTGAATTCATGATAATATTCAAGTATAATTGCATATCCAACTAGACTAATCGCTGGATTTACAAATCCAAGCTTATCAATGATCAAATTGGAATGAAAAACAGTAGAGCCAGGAGGAAGTGAACTTGTATTCGACTGTTCTGAATGAAATACAGCAATACCAACGTATTTGTGAATATTTCAGTAAGGATCTTGAATGTGTGGGAAAGATTATTGTAGATTTCCTTTTGGTTATCACTTCAGCAGAATATAAACACAAGATTAAATGACTTTCGCAGTATATTAAGAGATTACGGACTTGTTTACATTCCGATACAAATTGAAATTGCACATTTACAACATTTTATCGGCTGTAATCCTAATCCCGTAATTGAAAAGGTTACTTGCTCATGAACAATAGAGAACTGTGTTCTCTGATTGGAAATTTATATTACAAAAAGCTAAGTGCTTTCTGAATACATCATGGGATATTTCATATTCTAATTAGATGAAATTGTTAGGATGAGCATTAAGATTAAGTGAAATACTAACCGAATCGACGGGTTCACTTAAGAAATGTTTTTCATTCAAATTAAATCGATTAAATAAGAATCCGCCTGCATTTGAACGATAGCCAATTGGAAAAGTCTGGAGTAGGTGGTGTTTCATAAACAACAAGATTTTCCGCTATATACACTGAATTCAGTTCAAATTTAATTAGTTCCGAATTTTATTCTACCAGAAAAGTTTATTTTTCTTCGGAAATTCTGTCTGTTCTGCTGGGATTGACTCGGATTATTGCTCAATTTTGTTAGTGACTGATCCAGACTGTTTTCTCAATTTGCGCAGGTGGAGAGGTGTTAGCTGAGAAACTTGGATTTATAATGGTAGCAGGATGACTCAACGACTAGGCCACATACAGGGTTAGTCGGAAGAAGCGACCGAGGTGAGAGGGTTTGTGGAGCCCTTAACCCTCGATCTCACACAAAGTCCGTGTCTTCTACTATGCAAATAGTACACCTTCTTCGAGCCTTCATCGCGGTGAGTACTATTACCTCATTCATATTGAATCAAAGTTACATTTGGGAGCCTTAATACCATTGGGTATTCAGTGAATACTTCCATGTTATTAGCTCATTACCATGTACCTTTTGGCATCCTTTTATTTGACTTAGGCACTTCCAATGGATGAATAACAATGTAGAAAAAACTGACGTTAGCTCAGGAGCATCTGCTGAGAAAAAGCTTTCTAGAGCATCTGCGGGCTTTTTCTAATATATTTTTCCTGACTCTCGAACAGTGTGATACAAAATAAACTGAAATAGATGATCAAAAGTATCGACGAACAAATATTTTGAATAAACAATAACCAACATACAGTTCCCCTTTAGTTTTTTTTCAACCACAAACCTTTGCCACTTAAAACGGCCATGTAACATCTCTCTTAACTAGTGAAAAACAACCCTCTTACCTTAAGTCATTCCTTTTAAAAATGTTCATAATTTTTCCTATTAAAATGTATTCTTTACCCTCATTTTGACTGCATCTTCGCCATGGCTTCAGAGAGCGTTCGAATCAGCCTGTACGAAAATCCGCAAACAACTGAATCACCTGAAATTTCCTCTCAAATAAGTCATAAATACAAAAATTTAGAAAGCACTGACGTGAGTAGCTCTTGTTGAGCTACTTGCGAGTAAATATTCAAACCATAACAAATCTATGAGCACTTTGATCAAGTAAACAATAGTCTTTTCCCGTACTATGGGACAATATGATGCAAATATGAATGTTGAATGATTATTTGGGCTATTACATCGGAGAAACTAAACGCCCTCTGAATGTGCGAATAAAAGAACATCAGAAGCTTCTACGAGTACTAGACAGCGACAAATCCAGGTTAGTCCAACATGCTGTAGATGAGAATCATCGTATAAAATGGGATGAAGCATCAATAATATCCAAAGAAGAAAAACTTGCAAGAAGAAAAATCAAAGAAGCAGCATTTATGAAAATAACACCAGATTCCATAAGTGCTCCATCTATAGATCTGCCAGAAGTTTGGACGCCGATAGTTCGATCCAACTTAAAAAGATCATCATATCACAGATGAGTATATAACATTGTTCATTTTTCTTTCATGACTTCTGTCACATTGACTTTTTTGAAAATTGATAATTTTCGAAAGGTTTTTTACTTTTCCTCCTTGATAAAGATAGAAGATGTCTATCGGAACGTCGGAAAACATTACATCCACAATAGATGATGGTAATAGCCCAAATAATCATTCTTCTACAAGAGATCATTTCAATTGATATTGTCGTTTGAATATTACAGGTAAAAATGCATTTTTTTTTATGAAATTGCAACACCCTATATCTTTTTATCGGGGCCAAATTTGGAAAAATGTTATAGGAAGAAAATGTTTCTTTTGACGTCAAAAATCAATGGTTAAAATTAACGCATTTGTCAAAGACTCACCCTGTATTTGCTAGAGTCGCATACCTGATTTCATAATTCCCTCGATTAATTCATAATATTTGACATGAATAGAAAATAAAATCTCTAGTAGACTCAAAAATATGTTTGCTTCGATTTTATTAGTTCATATGGGACCTGATTCAACCGTATATGTTTCGAATAAATCGAAACTGTCGAGCACATTCTAACCAAATCGGTCGACAAACTCCATAACAGATTTAAAAATCGTGGCAATTATATGTTGTCAGCCTAGACACGTATTTAAATATCGATTTTTTATCGCTAAAGAAGTTTTTAATGGAGATTAGGGAAAGCATAAATTAGCAAAACAATTATGCAATCTTGCGTAACATAACGATAATATTCTACATAAAATAGGAAATATTCAGTGTCAACTGCTATAAGTTTGAGCTCAAGATTCAGATTACGTATCCATAGGTGAATTATATTATCACTCGATAAATTGTCAGCATAAATATTCTTTTTGATGTGAGTTTTAGGGATGAAAATCTTTGTAAATATAATTTTTGGATGATGTAATAGAAAATACAAAGTGAGTCTTTGAGTTAATTTTAAACATAGATTCTTGACGTTGAAAAAAACGTTTTCTTCATATCACATTTTTCCAAATTTGGTCCCGTTCAAGAGGCATAGGATGTTGAAATTTCATAAAAAAATTGCATTTTCACCTGTAATATTCAAACGACAATGTTGAAATGATCTCTTGTAGAAGGTTTTTGATAACAGTAATGCATATTTTGGCATCAATAGATTCATTCCATTTTTTGTGGGTTGCTCACTACTACTGTACAGATTGGTCAGATTGCATAAAAACAAATATCACTTGAACTAAAGATCCGTATCTTGTACTTTCTAGAATCATTATTGCACCATTCCTATTTAATACTTTCAAGTATGAGTGTTGTGAAATTTATACAAGAGATAGATTCTTGTATATTTTCCTTATTGTCAGTCTTCATTTGTAACAAATTGAATTTAAAATAATAATATTTATTATAATTACTAGCTGACCCGACAGACTTCGTCCTGTCAAAAAGATTTCTAATGTGGCAGTTTTTGTGCCTGCGTATTTTAAAAAATTCTCCTGAACAGAACCGTCACCCTGGTGATAGGGCGTTGTGAATAAAAAATAATTAAATAAAACATATATAAGGATTTAAAAGTAAGTGATCTCTTTATTGTTAATCATGTGAATCATAATTATTTTTATTATCATTGTAGTGCTTTGTGGTATACGATGTTTTTTGTTTGATTACCTGGCGCGTAGATAAACAAATCTGATGGTTTTCCAACACATACAATTGACCATGTGAAAAACATGGGTTTTCTAGATTAATACCACAAACACTTAATGATTTCCCCTGGGACTTGTTTATAGCCATAGCAAAAGCAAGCCGAATGGAAACTGTAGTCGTTTAAACTCAAATGGCACATCAGTCGGAATCATTGGGATGCGCGGTATGAGAACATCTTCTCCTTTATACTTTCCTTTGAGTATAGTTGCTTCTATCACATTGTTTAGTAATTTTTTTATCGCTAACCGTGTACCGTTGCAAAGACGCTGTTGGTTGATATTTCGCAACATTATAACCACCGATCCAACCTTTAATTGAAGATTGCGAGGTGGCAATCCTGGCAAATCCAGCGAGTTTAAAAATTCCGGTGGATAGTTGATTACATCATCTTGATTAGTAGCCCAATCAACTGATTTATATATCCTCAATTCGCCTGTAATTTGTTCTTGAATTTTGAAATTTAATTCATTTACATCTATGCTTTTTGCAGCCAGTATAGCTCGTTCGCTCCATCAATCATGGTTTCCGTAATTTTGAGAAACATCTGGAAACACCTTCTGAATAAGTTCATCTTTTGATCGAGTTAACTGACAAAAACTTTGAGGAAAGTTAATGCAGCCAGTCAACATGTCTATAGGAAATTTGCCATTACCAATGTCAATGAGTTGTTTAGAGAATATGTTTCCAGATTGGTCATTTTGCAACTCGACACTCATATTCTTGCTTAAATGAAGTACTTTGACATGTTTCCACAAATTGGAGGACTTTAGACATGCATTGAGTTCATCAGCTGGCGTTGATCGTGGAATCACTGGCAATGTTTGACGAAAATCTCCTGCTAATAAAATCATTGCACCACCAAATCGGTTATTATTGCTCCGTCGATCTTTTTTCTTCCACGTTCACCTCCGTCGTCACGTTCTTGTGCAGTACGATTAGATCGGTAATTAGCTTGGTTTGTAGCATTTCTGGTTCTTCTACCTAAATTGCTTCGTCTTATAGGAGGCATATCAAATATAAATTATTTTATCACTAATCACGAACTAAACAAACACTAACTAACTAAACACTCTGCACAAAACACGATATACGAATTTGTTTCGTGTATCAGTTGACAAAAGCAAACTCAGTAGATTAGGTAACAGACAACTTTTTTTTTTAATTTGAGATGACTTGAAGTCAAATCCTTTTAAGCCGTACGAATTATTTTATTTATTCAAAATTTAGATATTAAAAATAATAAAACACTGTTGGTAACGCGATTTTTGTTTGACTGATGTAATGACGTAGAAACTGATGCATTTTATCTCGCATGCCGAAACTAATACAAAAGAAACGCGAGTTTCGGAACGCGACATTAAACTCCTCCAACTATGTATTCTATGCTCCAACGCACACAAGCACATTGATTTGATACATATGATCTTTGACGTTAGGAACACACCTACATTGCTTAGACAACAGTGAGTGCTTGTAATTTAATATGAACTTTATACCATAGCAATAAAGCTCAAATTGACTACGTTTTAGACACAAATCATTTGTATGGGAAAAAGAAAAGGGCTATTTTTAGGGTTTTTCCAGCAATAATTCTAATTTTTCTAGCCGTAAATACCATCCTTGAACTTCAACGAACATTTTAAAAAAAGATTTGGCCAAATTGGTCCAGGCGTTGTTGAGTTATGCGCTTACCAACACATTTTGCGATTCATTTTCATATTATAGATGAAGAATCAAATTTTCAAGATCAGCGAAATATAAAAATTTAGTTTCACGTATATTCAAAACTCAAAAAATTGCCAAAGCCTTACAGGCAAAATCAGAAAGAAATACAAGAAACGTTCCATTCGAGCAACGTGTTTGTTTCGTCATCATTATTTTCTGTGAAATTATCGTTCATCCTTCTGAAAAAATGTTTCAGGGCATGGAGGTAGATATTTGTAATTCATAAGCATATGTATATGTATTCGACTCTGGTTGAAGATCATGATCAACCCAATTACAGGTATAGATTCGGTCTTTAATAAGTGAGGGCTCCCTTTCGGTGAAATGCCTTCTAGACTCCTACAGCAATTATGGAGTGTTAAACATCGTAACAGGAGAAAATAAGAGGCAACTACAAAGAGGAGCGGCCCCATTGACTTCGTTATAAATAGCTGATAGTGTCATGAGATAAACCACTCACCTTAATTATAAGGGATGTGTTGCAACAGATTAATATGTTAGAATCAGAGACAGGTCTTAAATAAAACGCTGATCAGTGCGATTGCCATCTTTTAGCGCCATATATCATTACTCTCCTTTTTTTACCTTCACCAGACAGACGTTAAGCTTCGCTAATTGTTGAAGCAGAATAACCCCTTCATAAAGACATGGGTTCGTTTTATGAGTGATGGATTAATCTCATTTAATTTAATGACTTCATTAAATCAAATTAAGGGTCAACTTTGATCACCGTCAATTGCGAGTACAAATTCTTGAAGCGAAATTAAAACACTTTGTCCTATACCACTTTTTTACAATTCTGCCCCGTTCCAAATTCATAAAGGATTGATCAACGGTTTCAAAGTGGGATACACAATCACTTTGGTAGTGCATAAAATTAAAGACACACTACTATTTTTGAAGAAATATGGACCGATTATTCCACCGGACAATAAACTATACCAAACAGTTGTTCTTTCTGGATTTAACGACAATTCTTGAGACTCTTCGGGTTGTTCGTCACCCCAGATTAGGGCATTTTGTTTTTTCACGAACCCATTAAGTCCAAAATGGACCTCATCAGTGCACAAAACTTTTGTCGAAAAGAGTGGATCCTCAGCAAGATTGTCAAGAGCCCAAAGACTAAAACTTACACGCTTCGGTAGGTCGGTAGGCTTCAGTTCTTGAGCTAATTGAATTTTATAAGCTTTCAAAGAAAGATCCTTACGTAAAATCCGCCAAATCGTTGAATAGGAAAGGCCAAGCTGTTAAGAACGGCGACGAATCGACACTTCAGGGTCATAAGGTACACTCTCCCCCACCACCGCTATATTCTCTTCACTACGAGCTGGATATTGTCTTTTTCGTCGGGTAATATCCAGTCACGAATACCGAGTCTCAAACTCAATGGTAGAGCGAATTGTGCGTTCGGTAGGCGGACCGTAAGTCGCTCTATGTGCCCGATCCACATTTATTGGAGAACACCCGGTTTCGTAATAAAGCTGAACAATTTGAAGACGCTGTGCCGCGCTAAGTCGTTCCATGTCAGACACTATTGAACAAGAATAACACTTAAGTTTACATAACGCATGCGCGATCTGCAACTAAATGCCCACGAAAAAGAGTTCCTCTGAATGAATCACCCTTTATTTGCTTAGTGTAATACTTCCTGAAGCAGGTTTATTGCTCGATTACATGTCGTAAGAAACATGTACATTCTGAATTGTCTAATTCAACTTCCTAGTAACTTATATAAACCGTCAAACGTCATCTACAGCTGTGATTCTCAAAATCAGGGGTCTTATAAATGTTACTTCATCGTAAAAAACCACAAAAAGATATTATTTACATCTCAATCAAGGAATAATGGCGGACAACACCGATTTTAATCGATCATAAAATTATTTAACGAGTAGTTCCTGTTGAGTTGCCGTTTCGCTTGAAATTTAGTAGATTAGTTTAGAATCCCGTTGTGTCGAATCGAAGATAAGTATTAATGTATCAAGATGTTGGGTTCGGAGTCGTTCCTGATTATTCTAGATTGAAATCCTGAGAAATCAAAAAAATAGTTCGATATTCAAAAAAAGAAGAGGCATGTTTTCTTATATGGGTTGTCCATCCATAACTTTCCACCCCGAATTTTGAGCTTTGGGTTGGAATAATAAAAGAACGCTAGGAAAGGTCGTATTTTGTTGAAAGAGAGACAAATCAGGATATTCAAATGAGTTTGATATCACTTTCTTGCCGCAACCCCTAACAGCTCTCATTTTTAAATAGGAAAAGGAGTCGAGCAGCACCTTGTTGGAAAGATAATTCAATTTCCTGCATGATTGCATTTTTCTCATCGCTTTATTATTATACAGAATGACTCAGTATTCATCAGTAACTTTCACACGCTGATTTGGATTTTTGAGATGGAATAATAATAGTTTTAAAAAGCTAAAAAACACACGCTTTTGTTAAGAATCCAACTAGAAGTAGAGAATAAATTTTAAAAAATTTGAGTTAAGAATAATGTAAATAATGAATGAATGTGTATTATTGTAAAAAAGCGTGAGGTGCATAGTATCAATAATTATGAATATTTTATTGACAGATATCAGTAAAAGGATTATCATTTTTATAATGACTTAAAATGCACAATATACATTCATTTCTTATTAACGTTATTCTAAATTTAAACTTTTTAAAATTTATTTTCTACTTTTTAGTTGGATTCTTAACAAAAGCGTGTTTTTTAGTTTTTTAAAACTATTATTTATTATTAATTTTTTAAAACCTAACTGTAACAACTATTTTTACCGATACAGGGTGAGTCTGTGTCCACTACGTTAGTGTAACCATAGATTCTCGAGGTCGAAAAAAAACATTTTCTTCCTATAACATTTTTCCAAATTTGGCCCCGTTCAAAAGATATAGGATGTTGAAATTTCTTAAAAAAATTGCATTTTCACCTGTAATATTCAAACGACAATGTTGAAATGATCTCTTGTAGAAGGTTTTTGATAAGTCATGCATATTTTGGCATTAATAGATTTATTCCATTTCTTGTGGGTTTCTCATTACTGCTGTACAGATTGCTTAAATTGCATGAAAAACAATGATCACTTAAAACTGAAGATCCGTATCTTGTAATTCCTAGAATCCTAGTCTTTTTTGCAGATAAAATCATTCGTCATTTTTTAAGATATTTGGAGTTGAAAGGAATTAAATCGATATAATCATCTGATGAAACATGAGTGAGTGAATCATTTCTTAGAGGGAAAATAATGTTTTTAAACAATTCAGATTCAATACTAACTAAACTAGACTACAAAGGGTATTTGCCCAATAAGAAAACTTCAAATGCTTATAACTTTTTAACGCAGCTGAATATGAAAAAGTGTTACTTTTGATCTCAAGAACCTATGGTTAAATTTAACGCAGTGGTCAATGACTCACCCTGTATATAGAGCATTTTGTATCAGTAACTTTTGTTTGATTTACTGTCTGAAGATGAACGTAAGTTCAAAACTAGAGTCACATTCTCATTATAAATAATGTTGGTAGAAAATACATAGTAATAAAAATTTACACTTATGCTCTGCTTATCAGTTTCTTAACAGTATCTCGGATATATTAAGCAATTATGAATTAAGATTTTACGACTCATAAAACCCGGCGTGTTCGTCATTTTGTAACGGTAAGTACTGATTGAAGTACCGTGCAGTATCGTGAATCTCAAACATCCTGGATCCAGTTGAACACATACAAAAAGTTTTTTCAAATTGGTCCAGCCGTTCACTATCAACTCAAGTACAGAAAAATTATATATCGAGTGTCCTAATGTCGGTGGCCTATTGAATTATCATGGAAAGAATTCATGCAAAATATTTCGAATTTTTTAGATCTATATAAGGTATCTAGGTACATTTCTAAAAAACTTTTCAATCTCCAGGGTTACCAGATGTATGTAAATTTGGCAACAGCTTTGTTATTTTAAATCGGTCACTCCGTATTTCAATTCTTTTATGATTGTCTAAAAATAATTAAATAAATTAATTTTACTGTTCTATATCTATCTTTTACGATTTTTAAGTTCTGACTTATTTTCGAAAACTTTAACTCAAATTCGAGAGTCAGAAAATTGCTATATTTTGCTCAATATTCGAGATTTCAATTTGAAAGAGATATACGGAGAGGTCAAAAAAATTTTTACTGTTTGTCCACTTAAAATATTGTAAAAAACTCCGTTTTTGGCGCTCTTGTTCACCCGAACAGAGTGCCTATCATTTTGCCCGAATGTCTGTAATTTTGGAATATCGAGCCGAAAATGGTCTCAATCGAATGGGTTCGACTCCCTGATGGAGAATTCGTGGCGAAAGTTGAGTCAGTCCGGCCGGCCGTATCCTCTCTAGCATCCAAAAGAAATCTAAGAAAGCTAGAGTTTTCATATTTTCAGAATAGGTTAATTGTCCAAATATCTCGGTCAAGTTCGTTATTGGGCCAAATCCGTCGAATGGTTCAGTAGTTATGAGCATCTGAAATTTTGTTTCCTCAATAAATACTAGAATATCCATCCGATCAAATTGATACTTGAAATATTGTTGAGGGAGGCTGAAATAAAACAGCTCGCAAAATTTCGAAGAATTCGTCAGGCTAGAAAATTTTTAAAAAATTCCCAAAAAAAATTTTTTTAATCCTCACTATCTCATGAGATATTTTTCGGATTTCAATAAAAATTCGTGAATATATTGAGTTGATCGATATCTTAATTATCCTCAAATTTCATTGTCGTAGCTCTTTTCCATCTAAAGATATAATCTTTTTTTTTTAATTTATTCAAGATAAAAATGAGAAATGACATACGTCCCGATGATTTTCTTTGAACGATGGCCATCACAGATCGATATTCGATTGACAAACGCCGGGCTCATTAATCAGTGTCAGTTGGCGTTATATTAATCAAAATTTTTCATAACGGGAAATCATAGAGATAGAATTCAATCTCGGTGGCTGAAATAATATACGTTGTCAAAATTCAGAAAAGCACTGACATAAGTTTTTAGGCAAAGAGAATTATAGCTTCGAAAAAAACTTGGGGAAAATTATGAGTAGTTATTTTTAATTTGAGATATAGGTTTGTTCATTCATTAGGCGTACATATTTGCATCACATTGTCCCATAGTCCGGGAAAAGACTATTGTTCACGTGATCAGAGTGCTTATAGATTTGTTATGGTTTGAATATTTACTCGGAAGTAGCTCAACAAGAGCGCCAAAGCAATCTGACCTCACGTCAGTGCTTTCTAAATGTTTTCATATTCAATATGAGAACAATCCACTCCACAATTTTTATGTATATTTCCCTATACCTATCTTGTTCAGATTCTGAGTTATCTGCGTTTATCGAATTCAAGATTATTTCTACAAAAACTCCTGCAAAACAATTGGAATGTTGTTCGTCGGGAGAACTTGAATTGTGGTTTTCTATGGATCGAGTTGTCGCATAGGTATGCCGATTTATAGATGACTAAGGGAGCACAGAAAAGTATCGAAACAAAGAATTCAAGGCATATTAAATCTAATCTGAATTTCGAAAAAAGCTGATTACTTAGATTCCAAACAGGAAAATGTTATAAAGAAATTGTAGAGTGAGTTATTCTTATTCTGAAAATGAAAAAAAAATACTGGATGTCTAATTTGAAAAAACGTATTTTCACAATTTTGTGACAAATTTCGAACTGAAATCTCGAATACTGAGCGAAATATAGTAATTTTCGTAACTTTCAAATTCGATTTTGAATTTTTTTAAATAAATTTATAACTCAAAAACTGTTGAAGAAAAATATAGGAACCTATAGTAAATCTATCGAATGTTTTTATGAAGAATCATAAAAAAATAGGAAGAAGTTGTTGATAAATTTCCATAAATCTGGCAACACTGGAAATCTGAATTCATTTCAGAAATGTATTAGGTGTGCAAATAAGTTTCCGCTGTTTTTTATAAAAAATTAGGAATTTATTGTAAAGGAAAAGTACATTACGTTTTATTCAAAGTATTTTCCATCATTTGCCACTACTTTTCCCCATCTTTCTGGCAACATTCGGATACCCCGTCGAAAAAACTCTTCATCTTTTGACACTATCCACAAATCTACCCAATTTTGGTGTCTTCATAGATTTATTCCATTTCTTGTGGGTTTCTCATTACTGCTGTACAGATTGCTTAAATTGCATGAAAACAATGATCACTTAAAACTGGATCCGTATCTTGTAATTCCTAGAATCCTAGTCTTTTTGCAGATAAAATCATTCGTCATTTTTAAGATATTTGGAGTTGAAAGGAATTAAATCGATATAATCATCTGATGAAACATGAGTGAGTGAATCATTTCTTAGAGGGAAAATAATGTTTTTAAACAATTCAGATTCAATACTAACTAAACTAGACTACAGAGGGGTATTTGCCCAATGTGAAAACTTCAAATGCTTATAACTTTTTAACGCAGCTGAATATGGAAAAAAGTGATCTCAAGAACCTATGGTTAAATTTAACGCAGTGGTCAATGACTCACCCTGTATATAGAGCATTTTGTATCAGTAACTTTTGTTTGATTTACTGTCTGAAGATGAACGTAAGTTCAAAACTAGAGTCACATTCTCATTATAAATAATATTGGTAGAAAATACATAGTAATAAAAAATTTACACTTATGCTCTGCTTATCAGTTTCTTAACAGTATCTCGGATATATTAAGCAATTATGAATTAAGATTTTACGACTCATAAAACCCGGCGTGTTCGTCATTTTGTAACGGTAAGTACTGATTGAAGTACCGTGCAGTATCGTGAATCTCAAACATCCTGGATCCAGTTGAACACATACAAAAAGGTTTTTCAAATTGGTCCAGCCGTTTAGGAGCAGTTCACTATCAATTCACGTACAGAAAAAATATATATCGAGTGTCCTAATGTCGGTGGCCTATTGAATTATCATGGAAAGTATTCATGCAAAATATTTCAAAGTTTTTATATCGATATAAGGTTATCTAGGTACATTTCTAAAAATGTTTGAAATCTCCAGGGTTGCCAGATGTATGTAAATTTGTCAACAGTTTTGTTGTTTTAAATAGGTCACCCCGTATTCCAATTTTTTTGTGATTGTCTATAAATAATTAAATTAATTAATTTTACTGTTCCATATCTATCTTTAACGATTTTTAAGTTCTGACTTATTTTCGAAAACTTTAACTCAAATTCGAGAGTCAGAAAAATGGCTATATTTCGCTCAATATTCGAGATTTCAATTTGAAAGAGATATATGGAGAGGTCAAAAAATTTTTACTGTTTGTCCACTTAAAATATTGTAAAAAACTCCGTTTTTGGCGCTCTTGTTCACCCGAACAGAGTGCCTATCATTTTGCCCGAATGTCTGTAATTTTGGAATATCGAGCCGAAAATGGTCTCAATCGAATGGGTTCGACTCCCTGATGGAGAATTCGTGGCGAAAGTTGAGTCAGTCCGGCCGGCCGTATCCTCTCTAGCATCCAAAAGAAATCTAAGAAAGCTAGAGTTTTCATATTTTCAGAATAGGTTAATTGTCCAAATATCTCGGTCAAGTTCGTTATTGGGCCAAATCCGTCGAATGGTTCAGTAGTTATGAGCATCTGAAATTTTGTTTCCTCAATAAATACTAGAATATCCATCCGATCAAATTGATACTTGAAATATTGTTGAGGGAGGCTGAAATAAAACAGCTCGCAAAATTTCGAAGAATTCGTCAGGCTAGAAAATTTTTAAAAAATTCCCAAAAAAAATTTTTTTAATCCTCACTATCTCATGAGATATTTTTCGGATTTCAATAAAAATTCGTGAATATATTGAGTTGATCGATATCTTAATTATCCTCAAATTTCATTGTCGTAGCTCTTTTCCATCTAAAGATATAATCTTTTTTAATTTATTCAAGATAAAAATGAGAAATGACATACGTCACGATGATTTTCTTTGAACGATGGCCATCACAGATCGATATTCGATTGACAAACGCCGGGCTCATTAATCAGTGTCAGTTGGCGTTATATTAATCAAAATTTTTCATAACGGGAAATCATAGAGATAGAATTCAATCTCGGTGGCTGAAATAATATACGTTGTCAAAATTCAGAAAAGCACTGACATAAGTTTTTAGGCAAAGAGAATTATAGCTTCGAAAAAAACTTGGGGAAAATTATGAGTAGTTATTTTTAATTTGAGATATAGGTTTGTTCATTCATTAGGCGTACATATTTGCATCACATTGTCCCATAGTCCGGGAAAAGACTATTGTTCACGTGATCAGAGTGCTTATAGATTTGTTATGGTTTGAATATTTACTCGGAAGTAGCTCAACAAGAGCGCCAAAGCAATCTGACCTCACGTCAGTGCTTTCTAAATGTTTTCATATTCAGAATGAGAACAATCCACTCCACAATTTTTGTGTACATTTCCTCATACCTATCTTGTTCAGATTCTGAGTTATCTGCGTTTATTGAATCCAAGTTTATATCTACAAAAACTCCTGCAAAACAATTGGAATGTTGTTTGTCGGGAGAACTTGAATAATGGTTTTCTATAGATCGAGTTGACGCATAGAGATGCCGATTTATAGATGACTAAGGGAGCACAGAAAAGTATAGAAACAAAGAATTCAAGGCATATTAAATCTAAATTTCAATAAAAGCTGATTACTTAGATTCCAAACAAGCTAATTTTAGGAAAATGTTATAAAGAAATTGTAGAGTGAGTTATTCTTATTCTGAAAATGAAAAAAAAAATACTGGGTGTCTAATTTGAAAAAACGTATTTTTCACAATTTTGTGACAAATTTCGAACTGAAATCTCGAATACTGAGCGAAATATAGTAATTTTCGTAACTTTCAAATTCGATTTTGAATTTTTTTAAATAAATTTATAACTCAAAAACTGTTGAAGAAAAATATAGGAACCTATAGTAAATCTATCGAATGTTTTTATGAAGAATCATAAAAAAATAGGAACAAGTTGTTGACAAATTTCCATAAATCTGGCAACACTGGAAATCTGAATTCATTTCAGAAATGTATTAGGTGTACAAATAAGTTTCCGCTGTTTTTATAAAAATTAGGAATTTATTGTAAAGGAAAAGTACATTACGTTTTATTCAAAGTATTTTCCATCATTTGCCACTACTTTTCCCCATCTTTCTGGCAACATTCGGATACCCCGTCGAAAAAACTCTTCATCTTTTGACGCTATCCACAAATCTACCCAATTTTTGGTGTCTTCATATGATGTGAAGCGCTGCTCAGACAGACCATGTGCCATCGACCGGAACAGATGATAATCAGAAGGGGCTAAGTCTAGTGAATACGGCGGGTGGGGTAAAACTTCCCAGTTGAGTGTTTCCAAGTATGTTTTTACCGGCGCCGCAACATGTGGACGAGCATTATCGTGTAAAAGAATAATTTTGTCGTGTCTAGAAAAGTAATGGGCGCGTTTTTCCTTAAGTGCCCGACTCAATCTCATCAATTGTGTTCGGTAGAGAGCTCCAGTAATGGTTTCGCTTGGTTTCAGCAATTCATAATACACGACACCAAGCTGATCCCACCAAATACACAGCATGAGTTTTTTTCCATGAATATTCGGCTTAGCTGTCGATGTTGATGGTTCGCCGGGCTTAACCCATGACTTTCTCTTCTTTGGATTATCGTAGTGAATCCATTTTTCGTCACCAGTGACTATACGATGCAAAAAACTCTTTTTTTTATTCCTGGCAAGCAGCATTTCACTCATGCATAATCGGCGTTCAACGTCTCTCGGCTTTAGTCCATATGGAACCCAATTTCCTTGTTTTTGAATCATTCCTAACGATTTTAAACGATGTGAAATTGCTTGTTGAGTCACTTGTAGAGTAAGTGCAAGTTCTTTTTGCGTTTGGGACGAATCTTCCTCCAATAGTGCTTCTAATTCCATGTCTTCGTACACTTTCGGCCTTCCACTGCGTTCTTTGTCTTTAACGTCAAACTCACCGTTCGTAAACTTTTGAAACCATTCCTGACAACTTCTCTCACTTAAAGCAGCTTCACCATATGCTTCTAGAAGCAATCGATGCGCCTCAGCTGCAGATTTTTTCACATTAAAGAAGTAAATCAAAAGTTCCCGAAAATGATGCTTATTCGGAATAAAACTTGACATTTTTGCACGAAAAAAATTACGTGATGCTGATACGGAATCACTAGTACTTTAAGGTTATGGTGTTGCCAGATGACTAAACTTGGGATATTACGTTTTACATCTGACAATGTCTCCATAACCTTCTGGTGGGGCCATCATTTTGACAAACCGCGGAAACTTATTTGTACACCTGATACCTTAAATCACCTAATGAGTATTTGAAGTTTTTAAGAACAAAAATTGATCAGAGAAATGCAAAAATCTGCACCCTTAACATGTAGTTGAATGAAAGTAAATGAGAAATGACAAGAAGTCCGTCAAAAGTATATCTGATCGATGCTATCACGGATACGTATTCGATTGACATGGATCTGTCTCATGAATTACTGTCAGTTTTCATTAAGGCTTCAAGCAAAACTTTGGGAAAACTATAAAAAGTTATTTTTAATTTGAGATATAGGCGTTTGTATTTTTATCACATAGTTTCAGAGTACGGGAAAACTGAACAGAGTGCTTTCAGATTTATTATAGATCAAATATTCACTCCCAAGTAGTACAACAAGAGCGACAGAGCCATCTGACCTCACGTCAGTCTTTCCATTTTATTTTTTTTTTAATGTTTGATATTGATTTTCTGAAAATTAAGTATTTTCTTCCTAGGTACTTGGCTTGGCCTCTGTATTGAATCCGGTTCACTGTCATATACAGTACGACAACTACACTGTTGAATCTCATAACGAAAGACGAGTTGGGAAGTCCATGAGAAGCAGGCACAACATTCTGAACAGCGACGAGGATTGGTAAGTATAGAGTGATGAGCAAATGTGTGGAACTAAGTAAATATCTCTGAAATTATTAGTGGAATGGATACTGCAATAGATTGCCCATTTGTTTTCATATTCTTTAACAATTTTGAACTTCCAGTTTTCCGGAAGTAATGTCAATTTTAAAATTTGCAATAGAACACCCTGTATAATATTTCAGTTTCTGATGAAACTTTTTATTACGAGTATAAAATTTGATATTTTTCATTTCAATACCTACCGAAATATTGACAGAAAAGTAACTAAAGAAAGGAAAAATGTAATGGTATCTCGTAGTCCATAAATTCATTGTAGAAGTGACAGTAGTTGTCAAATTTAGTTATGAGTACTTGAATTCGAACGTAAAAATTATATTGTTTCAATTTTATCGTAAAATGGCCCAATTGAGTGACGGAGAGAGAATAGAAATATTAATGATGATTGGGTATACCCATATAATATATTTCATTTTGATTGGGTACGTCTTTCATTGGTCAGAATCATTAAATAGCTGATTTTCTTTGTTATAGTACTGAATCCACGTGTTTTCGGTATCTTTGAATTGGCATTTTGAAGTTGCGATTTTTTTTTTGGCAATTCTGATAGAGGATTCACACATTTTCTTCCTCATAACCGTTTTGCATTATGGGAGTCATGAGAGTTAGGTACATAATTGCAAATCACTAAGAATATTACAATAAATCAACGAATTTATTCAGCTATTGTTGCTTTTCGTAACAATCCCCTAAATTTAAACGAATTTACCAAGATGTCAGATGGGCGGGGCTTAAGGTTTAATCGTCATGGATTTGTTTGAGTAACGGTGAATAGCAAGAAAGTAGCGTAATTAGAGATTCTCGTCTTTGATTGGTCCTCGTGATTTCGGTATATTTTATCTTGATTGGATACGTTTTTCATTGGTCAGAATCATTAAATACCTGTATTTCTTTGTTATAGTATTGAGTCCACGTATTTTCGGTATATTTCATCTTAGAATTGGCATTTTGAAGTTTCAAATTTCTTGTTAGGGCAATTCCGATAAAGGATAAGACATTTTCTTACTCATGACCGTTTTGAAATATTGGAGTCATGAAAGTGAGGTACATAATTGCAATTCATTAAGAATACTACAATAAATCAACAAATTTATTCAGCTATTGTTGGTTTTCATAACAATCCCCTAAATTTATACGAATTTACCAATATGTCAGATGGGCGTTGCTTAAGGTTCAATTGTCATGGATTTGTTTGAGTCACTATCACGTACGGTGAATAACAAGAGAGTAGCGAAATTAGAGATTCTCGTCTTTGATTGGTCCTCGTGATTTCGGTATATTTTATCTTGATTGGATACGTTTTTCATTGGTCAGAATCATTAAATACCTGTATTTCTTTGTTATAGTATTGAGTCCACGTGTTTCCGGTATATTTCATCTTAGAATTGGCATTTTGAAGTTTCGAATTTCTTGTTAGGGCGATTCCGATAAAGGATAAAACATTTTCTTGCTCATGACCGTTTTGAAATATTGGAGTCATGAAAGTGAGGTACATAATTCCAAATCATTAAGAATATTACAATAAATCAACGAATTCATTCAGCTATTGTTGATTTTCGTAACAATCCCCTAAATTTATACGAATTTACCAAGATGTCAGAAGGGCGGGGCTTATTGTTCAATTGTCATGGATTTGTTCGAGTCACTGTCACGTACTGTGAATAACAAGAGAGTAACGAAATTAGAGATTCTCGTCTTTGATTGGTCCTCGTGATTTTGGCCTTTTTGTGAAAATAAAACAGTAATTATTAATGGCAAAGTGAAAAACATTTCATTCAAAGTATTTGCCATTGTTTTCTATTTATTTTGACCACCTTTCTGGCAATTTGTGGATACCACACCAATAAAATTGTTCAACATTTAACAATTAATTAATAACAACAATTAATGCATTCCGCAAATCGTCACTTTTTGGAATATTCGACATTTTTAACACGATGATAAAATATGATATTGCCTGTTCAATAACTTAATGTATACTGAATACGTTTCATATATGTTATAGCAAACAAACAAGAAAAAATAAAGGCCTGTTCACAACAAATGTTCCCTATAGAGACATTTGTATTTTGACGCTAACTTCATACCGGTATACCTGGTATTGTTCAATTTATTATTATCTGTTTTTTTGTTTGTTACATGTTCGTTTTTATTTATCTGTAGCATTTCATGCATTGTTATATTTTTGTTTGTTTTGTTTGATAGTATCTTTTATAATAATTTCAGTATTTTTATGTTTTCAAAACCTATACAATCTTAATTATGTTTCAGGATGGACTCGTTATATAAACAGAACATACCCCTCATCAGCCCTGGCAAACTACTCAGCCCTCGTGAAAACCAGCAGCTTATACGACAAGAAACCAAAAACCGCACCACCGTCGATTGCTGCCCCTCAGTCTTAGAGATGATAGAACCGGAAGGAGGAAAAAACCAAGATGACCAATACGTAGAACTGTATAGGGATGGAGACCACAGGCAGAGGTTCTACGAACTTTCATGTCACAAGGACATTAAAAACAAACCATGTCGTTTCATGGACAAAAAGATTCACGAACATTCTCGGTGTGTACAGAAGTATAGTTATACTTACGCCTTGGTTAGAGACACAGGAAGGCATCATCATCACCAAAAAATATCGAATAAGAATTTTCCCACTTTTCCGGCGAGAGGACCAGAAGAAGTAAGGTGGACATTGGATTATATTCGAGTGCGGAGTGGTTGTAGTTGCGTGGTGACTTCTAATAAACAGAAACGTAGACAAAAACATAAACGAATAAAGCACGACGAAGAAACGTGAAGTTTCGGAACCAAAGCGAGAATGAACTCTTGGACTTCTATTTAATTTTATCCTTATAATGATTTTACCATCGCCAGTGGCTTGTGATTAACGCTTCATGTTCATAGATATATCTTTATATTATATTATTGTTCAAATTATATTATTCTTATTAATCTCATCATGACAAGATCGATCATTTGATGTGAGCTAAGTATGTAAACCACAAACATGTAACATCTTGGTGTTGACTCATCTAGCATTTACCAGTGACATAAGACAAATATTAAGTTCACATTCCAACGTAACCCACCCCTCATGAATCATTTAATACTCCATTATTATCATGACATTATTCTACCGATGAAGGTAGTTTCTGTTAATCACATTTCTTGGTATTATTACGAGATATTAACTACCTTGAGGTAGAGTAGACACCAAGAGAACCGAAGACTGACTAACACTTCACTTACCTGTTATTGTAAATTTTGTTACTGATTTAGAAATAGAGTTTGCAGTTTTGATTCGAAATTTTTTCAATTAAGAGGAGTGATAATGAATTTGACATTCTAATCATTTCATGTTATTTTATGTCCATGAATATAATCATCACAATATATTGATGTTGATATTTTGAAAGTGAATACATGAATGTAAAGTTATTTTAATATTTTTTCGTTTTCCCATTCAATCAACCGGGAATATTTTGAATTAAGATCTAGAGTTTTATGTCATACGCCGAATTGTATGACACCCCGTCACTAACCCCTGATCTATATGCTTTATTGTTTGCTAACTAAATATTGTCAGCCAAAAGTTCAAAATATATATGTAGATATATATACGCGTAAATCCACGATCTGTCACGATGTAATAGACCTGCTTCGAAGCACCGCGATCTTATTTTTGGAGCATTTCTTTCGACCAATCGTTATGAGCCTTTTTTGAGCGATTGACAAATTGTGTGGGATCCAATGCGAACAAATTTTTTGACGGTCAAATGTTCATGCAATATTGAAAGTATGCTAGTCCCACTAATGCCTAAGGTCTAAAACTCATGATAGGTCACATGACGATCTATCAGTTTGGCATATTGCAACACTAGGGTTGCCCAATCCCGAAATAAAAAGGTAACCCTCGTACGCTGTCGCGAAAGCAGTCGGTAGTGCCCTGATATCTCCTGGAACCTCTAGTCGGAAGCAAAAACTCCAAAATGACCGTTCCAGATCTGTATGATTATTATTTGGACATCATCCACTATCTCTTCTACACTGATCAACAATTGCTAGGAATCACTTATGAACTTCTCTTCATTTGTATTTTTTTCAAGTTATCTCGTGAATATCTGTCCATTATGTGTTCTCTAAGGAAAAATTAAGATGTTTTGAGTTGATTATATCAAATTTTTCCTCACTTCATCGGCTCTTGTTCACAAAATCGATTATTATCTGTAGGCTGTTACAGGTGGAGTGAAAAGCAATGTGGTATTTGTTATTAAATCTGTTTTTTCTCTCGTTCAAACACATACGGTGACAATAATTGAAGAAATGAGAACAATATCTGCTTATCGGTCATGCCGAGAAGACGTTCGGCTCCTGTGCAACTGGACCAAATCATACATTGGATACAGGAAGGTTTGTCCCATCGAGAAGTGTCTCAGCGGTTGAATGTTTCGCAAAGTGTCGTGAGTCGAGCTTGGAATAGGTTCATCCAAAACGACTCAGCAGCTTATGTTCATGGAGGAGGTCGGCAGCGCAGTACAACAGCTGCCCAAGATCGTCTTTTGATCCTCAATGCTAGGAGAAATCCCGGCGTCGCGGCTCAATAGATCACTGAGAGTTGCAACAGGAGTTCTAATTTCGAACCAGACTGTAAGACGACGACTACATGTTCGTGGTTTGAGAGCACGTAGGAGGGTACAACATCCCCGTTTGAATAGGGAACACCGGGTTCATCGACGGCAATGGGCTGAGGAGCACCGCAATTGGACAGTTGAAGATTGAAGCCGATGTTTATTTACGGATGAGTCTAGATTTCGTTTGGTCAACTCCGATGGACGTATTCTTGCTTGGAGGGAAAGAGGTCGAAGGTATGCAGAACAGTTTATGGTACCCACAACAGCTTTTGGCGGAGGTTCTATATGTGTATGGGGAGGTATTTGTTTGAACCAACGCACAGAGTTGGTTGTTCTGCAGAACACCACAATGACCAGCCAGAGATATCGCTATATGATTATTGAACCCATAATTGTTCCGTTTGCGGCTGCCTTGGGCGAGAATTTCATTTTAATTGATGATAATGCCCGTCCACACCGTAGTCGTCTGGTTAATGAAGCGCTAGAAACTCATGCTATTGATAGGATGGACTGGCCTGCTCGCTCTCCAGACATGAATTGCATCGAACATGTCTGGTCTGAGATGTCTAGACAATTGTCAACCTTAGAACAACCGATCAATAACCTGGAGGACCTTTCTAATGCTTTACGGGATATTTGGACGAATTTGCCCCAACATTTTATAAATCGTTTGATTGAAAGTATGCCTCGTAGGGTAGAATACTTGAGACGAGCTCGTGAGGGACCAACTAGGTACTAGCTTAACCGAAACTTCAGCCTTCTTGTGGTTTCATCAGAAAATTTTCATGTTATTAAAGCAGAGAATTTTGAGTGTTCCTAACAAGGTCTTTTTTCTCTCAAACTTGCCATGTTTTCATTCTTTACTCAAGTGAACCTTATTATCAAATGAAAATACTCTGATATCTGACTAAATTTATAATCTTGGAGCGAATATTTCAGAAATAAATTAAGAAAAAGTAAGTGATCCCTATCAATTGTTGAGCAGTTAGTCGCCAACTTTACTTTAGACATATTACATGGTTTTCAAGTCAGATTAGCTTTTAAATAATCAAAAAATGTTTCAAAATTGTTCAATTATCAATGATCGTCAAGATTCGTAACTTAAATATGAAACTTATTGAAACATAATCGATGATTTGCCATTATAACAAATCGGAGACGTATACTACCAAAAATACAGGACGTCGTGACATAACCGCGTTTTTAAACGAAATATTTACGGACAATTGCAATTGTCCTGCTCATTGCATGATCCCCTGAACATACAACTTTAAATATAAGAATAAACCTCATATGCAAACGCCATCCTGATTTCCGAAATGCATTGGAGACAGCAGTGCAACATGGCCTTCGTTCAATTCCTGCGCTAGCGTTGATAATCATATGAAAAAGTTACAAGGTTGGATCAGAAATGCGCAAAATTGAAAAACTTTTGTATTTATCCAACAAGTCAAGATATCATTGTGCGGTTTTCAGTATTTATTTTTTCACGAAAATTCATCTCTTAGCATGTACACTAGTTATTCACTAAATCCTCTAGAAACTGGTGTTCAACCAAAAGTTTCTGTTGTTATAGGACGTAGAAGTAGACAAATGAGACTAACCTTAGGTCAAAAATTACTTTTTATTTTCAATATGTACAATAGATAACAGTCTTCATTTTATTGATTATTTGCTTTCGCAGTATTTGTGTCCATTCTCTGTTTGAATTTTTTCAAGAATTCCTTAGCTAATTTATCTCCTTGCCGGTGCTCTAATGCCCTGATAGTAAGAGCCTCTGGAAAGTAATAATAATAAGTTTGAAAACATAATAAGCAATAGATATCTGTTGTAATAGGTAAAATTGATTACTCACCTAAATTCACAGGCCTCGATAACTGAAGACGTGTTTGTGGAAGTGATGAAAGTGGATCCTCAGTATCTATTATATCTCTAAAATGTATGAATGCTTCTCCTATGTGCTTATTGTTATAACCAAGCAAGTCTTTGTCCTTCACACTGAATAACAACATGCCATTCTGCATCAATCTTTGTTCATCAGACAATTTACTGAAATATATATCATTTCATATAAGAACGACTAACACTAGATCTCGACAACATACATTTCAAAAACCTCATCGAATAATGGCACAACATTTTGTTTATGTGTTTTAGTTTTTGGCTGTTCGTGATCTCTGAATTTATCCTCTGGCATCAGATGTACTCGGACAAAGGCATCACATAATCCTGAAAATTCCATGGAAACAATACAAAAATAAATATCGTTTCGAAGAAATTTTGGAATTGAATATTTCGACTCACCATTATAATCCATGGATACAAAAATTTTACCATTCAGAATCTCTATAAACAAAGAATTCCCTTCAAATTTAGTCCGAACCGTCAATACACCATACGGAGATGCAGTCATACTTTTATATTCGTCATGTAGGTCTAAGTTGACTTGATGAATGAGATCGTTCGTTTCTAAACCATACACCTTCAATAATTGTTCTGACTGGATCAGTCCATCGCTTTTGGCACAGTCGTCAGAAGTCTTGAAGGATCCTAACATAAGATCCAGAGTTTTGTGCAAATTCGCAAAGAAAGATGGAGGTCTTCGATTCTGAAAAGAAATTTTTCTTATAATACAGGTTAATGTATAGGGCAACATCTCGGGGCCGCGCTTTTGCAGCAAATGTCCGGTTTCGGGGTAACTCCTCTCATCAGCGCAGTGTGGCACTAAAATCTTAAAAGAGGCCGCCAGTCTTAATATAGAATGATACGAAACTTCCAGACAAGCCCAGAAAAAGCAACATCTATATCTTCAAGACTGAACCGATCTCACTTTCTCTGTAGATTCAAACGACAACACATGATTCTCAGCCAATGACTTCCAGTGGTCATCGACATCCTAATAAGCTAAGCACGTCAGATTTTCACTTAAGCACTACCTATATAGATAATAATAGAAATAATAGTTCGATAAATAACACTCACCTCGAAACTTGTTTGAATGATATCCTTCAGTATCTCTCCCAACTGTTCCCAAACCATATACATGGTTCTATCAAAGTTCTCTTCGTTGAGTTCTCGATTTAAAGTGCTCAGATTGTTATCAACGTATAGCATTAACCTATCTACACTATTACTGTCTTGATTAAATAATTCTGCACCTTCTATTAGCAACCGTTTCATGGCTGGTGCCATCTGTAAAAAATAACTTTGTTCTATTATTCCATAGTTTTTTTTTTATATTAACTAGAGTTTTGTGTGACATCTGGAATCCCTCAGAGTTCTAACCTTGAGCCTTTACTTTTTTTATTGTTTGTGAACGATGTAGTGGATGTAATAGTATTGTTATTTGTGGACGACCTTGAAATTTATCTACAAATACTCAGTCTTATTGATTGTGATAAGGTACAGGCAGCACTCGATAGGTGCGGTGCGAACACAATAGGTTGAGATTGAATAATGCTATATGTTTGGTCGAACGCAAGAATGCAAATTGTCCTCAATTTCGACTATAAAGAGTCTTTCAGCAAGAACTTTTTTTTAAACATAATAAAACATGAAATGTTAAGGACAATGAATCAAATTTTTATTGTATTACAAAAAGAAAGGTATGGCATTTATGAATGAAATATGATATCTGGCAAATATCTCCAACAGAAGAAAAGTCTTTCATCAAAATTTCTAATCACTTTTTGGCAAAATCACACCACAGATTTTGAGTTTTAAGGCTACAATCGATTCGATTGGCTCCGTATAGACTCTGTCCTTAAGATAGCCCCACAAAAAAATAATCCAGTGGTGTTAAATCACTCGCTCTGTCTGGCCATTTAACAGCTAAATTTCGTGAAATTATGCAATCAGCTGATTTGGTTTGCAATAAATTGATCGTCCCATTGTCTGCGTGTCATATGGAACCACCTTGTTGAAACCACTTGTCAGTGATATCCATGTCATCAATTGAGTTATTAACTTTCGCGAAAACGTGCTCCATTGAGCGTTACCGCATTTCCAAACTCATCAGACCACAAAGAGCTATACAGTGACACGTTGAGCATGCAAAGGCATCTCAATAATCGCTCTAGGATTTTAAGAAGCCCAAATGCGACAATTTTGCTTGTTAACGTAGCCTGACAAGTGAAAATGGGTTTGAAATCTCTTATATGTTCATATAAAGTTTTATTATTAATTTAATCAATTTAATATTGACATTCACGTGCTTTATACCATCGCAGGGGTTAAATAGGCTGTAAAGGCAACGCCATTTTCTAGTGTTCTCACTGGTAGGACGATTCGACTGGGGGAAGTATGTGAAGTTGCATAAGATTTCGTTCGCATAACTCTGAAATTCTGTTTCCTACGCTTCATTAGCCACGGATAACTACGCGATCATCTAAGGGAAGTCCATAATTTCATACCTTAGAAATGACGGTCTCCAACAAGTCGAATATTTCATTTTTGACTGTATCGACAGCATTACTGACTACATTATCGAGAGACTGCTTGCATCTTTGAGCCTCAATAGGACTTATCAGATCCGATAATTTCTTGACAACCTCTTCCATGCCTAGTTCCGAGGTAAAAGGTTTCAAGGCTTGTGATACGTATTCTATATTATTGATCGATAAACACCATTCATTTGTCACCTCAAACCGGCTCTCATAAACATTTTGGATTTCTCCCAAACCGTCAACTCTCTTAGACATCTTCTGAGCGTAGAACACCCCACATCTGCATATATCCTGAAATAACATTAATCGTTAAAACTGCAATTCTATTTGAAACGTTTTTAAGTCAACTTACGTCAATCATTTTTGCGATAAATGTATAACAACCCTCAACGTCTGGCCAATTCAGTTGCTGCCAGAAAACTTTAACCTGAAAGAAAAAAAAATTCGATTGAAGTGTTAACGGTTTATGCGAACTTGATCATCAGGTTGTTTAGTTTCAGCTTGATTTCCCAAATGTACAGTAATCTAGACCAAACCTCCAGTACTTTTGAGATTACTGGTTAGCGCATAGAAAAATATAGTATATGTATAACATTACTAGCAAGGTGAAAGGACTGGCGAATGGAGGATATAACCTCCTTGAGCCAGTAAAACTCGTTACCTTGCGTGTAATATATTTATATTTTATTTGTTTCTCATTTGTGAAAAGGTAAGATAAATTCTAGGTAAACTCTTTGAGAAGTTGCTTTTCAAAAGGTTGAAAGAAGACATGAATATACACCAACTGGTACCAGACCACCAACTAGGTTTTCGAGAGTACCACTGAATACCATTACTGAATACTTTTTGAAAGTAGAATGTAAATTTCAATGAACCATATAGAAAAAAACATTCTCACCTGATAGAAAATCGTGAGAGTATCAACTGCCGAAGAACTATACTTCACAGAAGCATCCATTGGTACCAATTTATCCAACTCCACTGCTTTTTCAATTCGTTGCAACGCCTTATAAACCGCAATTTCCAACCACTGGGCGACACCTCCATGGAACCATTTATAAAAATTGTTTATATAAAAATTATCACAGTCAACAGGACATATGCCTTGCCCGAAAACAACGAAACGTTGAATACCGAGGTAGAGCTCAAATAGTTTGGTTCCTTGCTCCAACGCCTCCTTGTGGGTTTCCTCGTTCAAGGTGTTCCCAGTGAAATTTAGTTTCTTCAGAGATTTACAAACATTCATCACTTCTTCTTCGGTCAACTCGCTCACTTTTTGTTGGTAAATTATAAAAAGCTCTTTGGCATAAGCAACTCCCACTTTCCTGGAATAGTAAATAACATTACTAGCAAGGTAAGGGGGTTTTTACTGACGAATGGAGGATGGACCTTCTTGAACCAGTAAAACCTGTTACCTTGCGTGTATTGTTTTATATTTTATTTGTTTCTCATTTGCAAAAAGGATAGATAAATTCCAATAATTTTTCATAAATGTCGTAAGCTATTGAAGCATTGCCATGTCTGTTTATTTTTCTTTACATTTGATTTGGCGAAAGCGAAAATGAATGTACCAAAGGAAATTATTGGGGCAGCCGGCAGTGTAGTTTAAAGTTTATTACCTACAAAATCAGCTTCAAGGTACGAGGACTTCAAAAAGTGGCAAAACAAAAATAGTGTGATTGGGATAACTAAAGATATTTTGTTGGTCTACTTGAATCTACTATCAGCTAGATTCAGCCCTAATACTTTATGGTCATAATGGTCTATGCTGAAGAGCTGCTTGGAAATGAAAGAAAATGCGCCCCTGTTCGCAGGTTTGTTTTCCTTAAAAAATTCATTGAAAAATATGACGTTTAGATGTCATTTGCAGATTTCGAAAGGTAATAGCGTTTCTGAAACGAAAAATTGAGCGTTATACGCCAAAAATGGCCAATTTCTTTTACCTGCTCCTGATGACCAGTGGAAATTGACATTTACAAATGAGAAACAAATAAAATTTGTTAATTACTTGGTTATTGCACACAGATTTGGTTTCTAGTTCTTGGTATATACAATAGTTACAGTTTATAACTAACATTAAATTTTTCACTTACTCCGAAAATGATTTATCGAAGAATTCAATAGCCTTCTGCAGATCACATCTGACTAAATTGAAAACCTTGTTGATCAACTGTAATTTGGCAGTATCACTCGAATCAGAGTTCCTGTTGTTTTCCACAATGTAATCGTGCCAATTAGTGGCACTCACTTTAATTGCGACCAGCAAAACATCCTTAATCGTCAAATCAGTCGATTCATCTATGTCTGGAATCCAGGGATATAACGTAGCCGGAAACATGACAAAATCTGAAGGAGGCTCTAACATCATTATTTTTGACAATATGGTCAAAACTTCATTCACACTCTTCACCAAATTCTTATCAGCTTGTTTCCTTTTAATTTTCCGGATTACGCTGAAGCAGTATGGAAGTAATTTCCTTGTTGAGTTCCAGAAAAGTTTAATATCTTCCGAACTCATAGAGTTATGGCCTTGAAGGGGTTTGATTAGTTTATCCAGTAAGTTGGAGAATAATACAAAGCTCAATGCGTGGCTTTGGTGAATTTTAATGTACACTGCCCATTGACAAATTGTTGCTTCCATTTGGGATAGACCGGATTGTATCACGTGCTGAGTGATTATTGCTTCACCTTGCTGGCTAAAAGAACCACACCACCAATGAGGTGCTACCTAAAAACGTTAATCAGTTAGATTTATATACAGGATGAGCTGCATTTGTAGTCAGGTAAAATACAGAGGATGTCATCCAATTTCAAGAACAGAACCTCTATGAAATTTCAAGATCTGAAGTTGCTGCAAGTAGAACTTGACCATGATTGTTATATACTACATATACTAGCTGTTTTCAGATTCTTTAACTTACAGTTTAATTTATATCTAGAGATTTTGCTGATATTAATTTATCATATCCAAATATAAACTAAATATTTCCTGAAAAGACTTTAACTGCTTTCTATTCCACGAATGAAAAATATTCGAAAGCACTGACATGTGGTCAGATGGCTTTGGCGCTCTTGTTGAAAAGTAAACAGCAGTCGAATGTATGAGTGTTTCAAGATGAGCTTAATCTTACAAAAATTGCTCGCGCACGAAGCACTTCCAAGCAAATGGTCGCCTGTTTTTTCGGAAATACTGGACATGTCGCAATCGTACCACTAGATCAACGCAGAACAGTCAGTTCTGAGTGGTCACAACCATTTGTTTGTCAGTTGTCTTCCAAGAAATCAGGAAAACCAACCGCCGAAGATAGATCACCCTTCACCACGACCATTCGAACTCCCACACATCAGCTCAAACAACTGCATTTTTGGCTCAAATATCGATTTGATGAATCATCCGGCGTATAGTCCTAACTTGGCACCGAATGACTGCTTTTGGTGGTTGATGGGTTCAGAATGCATATTTTGGAGATACCTCAATCAGAGTGACAAATGTGCTTCGACAATTGGTTCAAACGCTTGCAAAAGTGTATAGATCTTAATGAGGAGTATTTTGAAAATTAATAAAGCGATTTTCGATGATTAATTTTTGCTTTTGTTCATTAATCCCGAGATCCTCGTACATATAAAAATTTGAGATCATAATTTTACTTGTTTCTTTTACTGTACCTTAGATGTTTCTAGCTCGTGCAACAAGAGTATCCTTAACAAATGCCGATGTTCTTGTTGGGCTACCAAAGTGTTCTTCTTCGAACTGAAAGATAACCTTACTTTTATGATTCCTTGTCTCGTATCTTTATTCTTTTTGTCTAAACTGTACCACATCGTCATTCCCGCTGCTGGTATAGTCTAGAAAGTTGTCTAATTAGTATAGAAAATCTTCTCCTTGCCAATATGTAATTGATTTTGTCAATACGCCATATTTCAAATGGTGCTTTATGCTAAAAATAATTCAAGAAAAATTTAATTCAGACATAATTATCGAAATATTGAATACACGTTATTCATCAATTATGATAAAATATAGAACTAAGTTTCCGAACCTGAAATATCACGTGCCGTATCCAAAATATAGAAGTAAAACGGTAATGATACATTTTCTTCGCACTCAAGCCTTAATTTTATATATTTTTGAAGTTGTCGGGAAAATAACAATGCTCAATCAATTCTAATTAGTCAAAATTCAAAGAAGAATGCTACTTACATTTAGTGGAACTCTGGCCTTTCCAATTAGTTCATTTTCGTGTTGCCCATGAGCAGCAGTTACGGCAATTTCCTTCATCAGTTTCCTAACACCTTTCACCCCTTTCACATCGAATATTTTACCAAATTTTTCTTTTACCGACTCTGCAGGGTCAAAATCCCACACCTCCATACATAAGGTATCATCAATTGCGCTATCTGACCATGGACTGGAAAAAAAACCGGAATATTACTCTTTTTACATAAATTTACATCACGACACTCATTTGTTTGTCTTACATTTTGCATGGCGTTAAAAATCAACTAAGGTGACATAATCTTTCGCTTATATTACGCAAACTGCCTAGTTGAACATATCTGCATCTTCAATCAAGATTAGCTACTCAAATTTTTCCCTCTATTTCGTTCGAAGCTCAAATTCTCTATCTCCTATGCAATAAGCTCTTGTCCGCTGATGTATTTTATTAATTTATGTCCAAATTAAAAAATATATATATAAAGGAATGACGTGTGGTTATTAAGTTGTTATTTTAGCCCCCCATGAAGCTGCAAGTTACTACTGAAATATTTTTTTAAGATGTAGATAATTCTGCAGAAGTAGGATAGTATTCTCATTACCTACCGACCCCTAGGGGAGCAAGTAAAAAAGCATATGCAGTAATTATGAGTTAGTGTTTCTGGATGTTAATACCAAATTTGAACTCAATCATATGTCTAGATTGCTAAATATAATTTTTTTATTGGAAACTAGTCCGTCATTCCGCATATTCGACCCGAGGGGCTGTCCAATGAGTGCTGGTGATGGATTTATCATAGGCCATATTCGTAGAGAACGTACCATAAAAATATTCCAACGTAAAAATAGAAAAATCTCAAATTATCTCGGCGAATCAGAATTATTTGCATCGCTATCCGCCCAATATTCCAGTGGCGTACGAAAAATTCCCCACAAAACTCGGCTGTTTTCACATCAGTTAAAGTTACCTATCGTTAAAATTAATCATTTACTTACAGAGCGAAATGTTCTTCCCACACAGGGCATAACGTTGCTTCTTTCATGGAAGAGTTGTATTTGTGAGCCGGATTTGAGGTTAAGTACAAAGTAACAAAAGGATCGCTCAGTCCATTGGAATCTTTAGGCGCCAAATCTTTAGCTTCTATCACTTCAACATTCAGAAGTATTTTGGGCGCCTCTTTTTGTTCAGCCACATTGAACATATTTCGATGGTACTCATTAGAAACATGGAAGGCATCTTGGATGTAAGAAAGCAAAGCAGTCTGTCCAATGTCGCAGCTAAGATCACAGCCAATGTTATGGATGATTTCATAAAGTATTTCGGAATAAAGTTCATCAATCTGAAACAAAAAAGTTATCACTTCATTTGATCATTTAATTTTTTGTATTGAAAGTAGAAGGTGGTTTGTCAGCTTATACAACCGGAAACCAATTCAAAAAAATCATTCTATCGATAGGTGTTTTAAGGGGCAGAATCAGAGGTGAGGTAAGTCAAAAAGAGAGAAAATCTAACTGTCCACTTGTCAATTGTGCAAAAGTGCACGATTTTAAAACAGAAATCTTATTAGAAGTACTGCTGAAATTCAATGTTAGAAAATACTTTCTCTATTTCACTGCCGTAATGTGTTCATAAAGGTTTGTCCAAACATAGCGCGCAAAGTGCGCGGCAGCTGCGCGCGGCATTCGCTGGACGCCAATTTGCCGCGTAACTAGTTTAGACCTTTTGCGCGGCAGTACTGAGCGGTACGTCCGAGACACGCCGCGCATTTTATTTTGTATTGAAGACACAATGAAAGCAGCCGCGTGTGTAGTAACTCTGCTTATTATTCGTAAATTACGTAGAAGGAAGGAACATGGGAGCTATATATTTCAATTAACCTAACAGCAGTTTCATTATCGATGTTACTTGATAAAATACGTCCACACACAATTACCGACGAACGAACAATGAAAACATTCGCGCGCGGCAGTTGTTCAATAACAGCGCGGCGTGCCGCGCTCGAATGCCGCGCTGTGATTGGACACACCTTTACAGTACTAAAAATAGTGCTGTAATAAACTCATTACAGCATTGTTTCTAGTTATATTTTTCGTTTTGTGAGTAACAACACTGACATCCCATCCTTTCGAATGTCAACACGCGTCCATTGCATGTTAATTGTCAATATTAAACCTTGTAGAGATTTGAATGCACTATTCAAATTCTAATCTGTCAATTTTCGTAATAAGTGCTTCATCAATAGAGTGGCTTCATTAAAAGAGCTTGGAGGCTGTTTGTTCGATGTAATTCGAAGAGTTCTTCATATTCAAGATAAGTGAGGAATGTTATTTACTTTTGTGGGTTCTGTCAATAAGGATATAAAGAGAATTAAACAATTTTCACGTAGTTTTTGATACTTTCGAAGGGCATTACCCTCGAGAACGGTAAAAGATATCTCTAGAAACATTGGTAAGAAGAAGATCAATAATAGATGGCCAAATAATCATTCTACACGAGTATAATAGATCAATTCCTTGTAGACACATGTTTTAATATATTTTTCACAGAAATATAAGGAGTGTGGTTGGTCAAAAAACTACATTCAACTAATACCAACGTTTCGAAGTTATATTTCCACTTCTTCAGGGCAAAGTTGAACTTATGACGATGTGGAAATATATCTACCAAACGTTAGCATTAGTTGAATGTACAGAGTGCGGTAAAAGTCAGATTACAATGTCTGGTATTCACGCATGAGCGTATTATCGGCTAGGGGGGAAGGAAGCAGCTGAAACGAGCGAGTCATCATAAATTTTTTTCTGAGAGCATTTTGAGTGCCATAAAGAAACTGATAATACGTGATATCCTGTGATTTGTAGTTGTTTCTTCTTTATTTTATGTTTTTTCTTTATTTTCACTTTGATATTTGATAAATTTGTTAGTTTTCTGTTAATTTTATATGACCAGATTTTATATAGCATAAGTATTTTTTATAGCGATAAATATTTTTTATTGTTCATAAGTGTTTTATACGTAGTTTTTTTCATTTAGAATGACTGTTTTTCGAATATGTTTCTTTAATTTGTTGATTGATTATCAATTCATTTCTTATGAAGTCTGAAAGTTCATTAGATTTATTTATTCCACTTGAATTTCATTTATTTTCCATACTGTTCATCCATTGCATTTAATTTTAAAGTATACTGATTGAAAAGCTTGAATTCTCTAAAAAAATTTCTTCTATTGTTTACGAGTTAGCAATAATGACTCAACTCTTTCCATAAATTCTTTTTCGTACTTCCGGGCCTAAAGTGACAACTTCACTCCCTTGTGACAGGTACTAAAGTGTCACATTTAATCCCTCCGGGATTAAATATTGACTTAACTCCCGGAATAATTAAATCACAAACGAACGAATTTAAGGGATATTTTATTGAAAAATACAATTAATAAGAATGGTAATTAACGTTAATATTCAAATTAATATTGTGACAGTTCGTCATTTTGACCAGTCTTTCCTGGGTTAATGCAGCAGGTAACTGACGAGTAACAGATAGGTCCTTATCATATTGAACTGGTGTTTGTTTCGAAGATCCTGCGGAAACAGGAAGCGAGAATGAGGACTGTGGCATAACTATAGTGGACGAATCGGCGACATGACCAAATATTTTATCTGAAATTTTTGGTTTATTTTTAATAGACGATTCAATATATCCCTTGGCCACGTTGGAGGATTTCCATCCTCCATGTCTCTTCAGCACGTCTATTGTTGCTCCCGAATCAGCTAACAAAGACGCAGATGTGCGTCTAAAACAATGTCCCGTATAAGACGTCGCATTTTCTAATTTCAAGAAAGCTGCTATTTGCCGTGAAAATGTACCAAACATGTTTTTTCCTACTACTCGCGTAGTACATTCTTTGTTGATGTATTGAACAAAAAATTTTGAATGAGGTGTCCCTGTCTTTCGCAATGCCACATATTTTCGAAATATCGCCACAAAACTGATGGCACTGTTTTCTGAATTTTTGATCACAAAATTTCGGTCAATTTTATTTTTGGTGTTTCTAATCGCAATAAGGAAGGAATCGCCCAAATCTCTCACATCGTCTATTTCTAAATCAACCAACTCTTTTCCACGACAAGCTCCCGCAATGCCCAAAATAAGTGCAACCTACAAAAAAATTGATTTCTTAAAATGTCTGAATATAAACACATTTCCAAATTTACCTTAAGCATTAAATATTTATCATCCGGAGCCTCCCGTAAGAACTGATCTACCTGCTCAAACGTGAGAATTCTTGACTTCTTTGGCTTAAATCCCTCATTTCATCTCTTCAAAAAAGCTAATAATTTTGGAAATTTACTTATATCAATATCTTCTCTAATGTTAATAACCGATTTCAGCGTTGAGTAATGTGCCCAGAGAGTTGAGGCACAAACCGCTTTTGATTTATCATTGAAGTAGACTAACAGCGCATTTTCAGTAGGTTGTCTCACATTTTTTAAGCGGCACCACTTTTTAAAAGCATTGTACTGCTGCTCGTATAGTTTTCTAGATTTCGGTGGTAACAATTCTTCACCTACTTCGGCTGCTCTTTTATCAATATCAGATACACCTTCTTCACTCATGATACCAATAATTATCAATAACAATGTTTCTTTACAATGACACTAGTAATGACAATGTTTCTTAATTATAATTGTCACAACGCAATGTTACTATGGTAACTTATTTTAAAGACAGTTTATTAAATGAGTTGAAAAGAGAAAAAACTGATTGAAATTATTGAAATAATTAATAAAATCATACCGGAAGTACGAAAAGTATCGTATATACCTTGCGACTGAAGTACATTTAATCCTCCCTGCGGTCGGGCCATAAACTTTACCTTCAGGATTAAATGTACTACTTCAGTCCCGCGATATGTAATATACTATATGCTCTGCTTCTGAATAATTTGTATTCATGGTTATATGTCATGTTATGATTATCAAAATTTAATTTTGTTGCGATAATAAGCAAAATATTCTTCTTTTGTATTGTATAATTTCAGTTTCGTTTATTTTTCTGGTGTTTTTTTTATTTTGTTCATCACTTCGCTTTCATTCAGATTGGTTCAGTTATCGCTAATCTAAATTCAATAAATTTTGTAGTCTGTTTAGGAATTAACTTCATATGATACTCCGTATATTATATTCCTGATAATCCACCAGAACGAACAATAAAATAATAAAAATTTGTATGTACTACTATACTACTATACATGGCGACCGATTTGTGTTAGCAAAAATTAATTAGGTATTTTCATTTCTTGAATATTAGTAATCGATATTTTTAAGAGTCTAATTACCCTAGGAAGGAATGGGCTAGAGTGTTGAAAATTTTCAAGGTCGGTTTGAAGGAGAAATTCTTCAGAGAATGTCGTTCTTGAAGAGACTAGGATGAAACGCAGTAATTCTACTTCAAAATAAAAACAAAATTACTGTATTATCTCGTCATAAGAATACTTTTCATCTTCTTTATGAACCAATAATCTGGAGATGTAATTTCCCAAAATTTAAATAGTTTCGGAAGGACTTTGGCAGAACCTGACCTCACGTTAGTTCACTCTCGTCGAATTTCAGATAGCTGGCCAAAACTTTCGACAGTCCTGAGGTGGTTAGTATTAACAAAATATTGAAAACTCACTGTCATTGATGCTAAATATATACTGGTTTGCCTTTCCATCTCTTCCTTCTTAATACCCCTAAAATTATTCTTTGGCAGAGATTTTCTTCGCCTAGGCACAACACGTGGGGCTTCATTGTTTTTGTTATTATTGATGGCATTCTTGTTGATGGTGCTGGTTTTATTTAAATCAAGTTGCGAAAGGAAGCTCTTCAACATATTTTATCACTTTCACTGAACTCGAAACCTGGACGCATAATTTTTCTTTCAATTAGTAGTAGACGCGAAAAAGTTATTTGTAATCATCTCCAACGGTCAACACCAACAGGGTAGATCACCGAAACGGAACTGATACAAACGCTGCCAAATCTATTCCTGTATATATCAGACGGTCATTTTGCATCACACTGTTTTAGTGCGGGGAATTTCACAAAAATTCGATTAAGGTGGAAAATTTAGAACGTCGATATTCAGGTCATCATGCACTCCGTAGAAGCCCCATTGGCTGACTGGATGTCTGGATTTATCGAAGACGATCAGGGCGAATCTAGGAGCAATCGATTTTTGTTCTACCTACCCGAATGTCAGGGACGTTGTGTGTCGGTGCTTGGAACAGGGTTATTCCAAGATTATCTGATGATTATTTAATTGTATCGATGCTTACTTGATGGAAATTCATTTTAAAATAAATAATAAGATTAAAAGTTTCACATATTTTCATTTTTCACAGAACAATTGTTTCGCCAAACACTGGCTTCTTCAGGTGTTTTGCTGGACTATATTCTACACAGGGTCTTTCACGAGGAACCTCACCCACGGGAAACTACTGTACGTATTTTCATAAAATTCAGCACTTATAAGTATTTCACGATGCTGATGAAATCTAAAATATTTTCAAGGCATGAGCATCTCCGGTTTTTCCGGAAATGACGTCAACTTCCGTTTTTCAAATTAGAAAACCATTTTTTTATTGCAGAAATAGATTCCTTAGAAAATTTCAAGTTATTTTGATGTAACATTTTTCAGTTTTGGTTGGAAAATTCTTTCTGAGCGGGAAATTTCGAAAAAATCGAAAATAGAGCTCCGCTGAAACAAGAACAACTTCGAGGTATTTGGATGGAAAATTTTCATATTTGGGATTTTTCAAGATGTAAGATTGATGTATCCATTTTGAAAATCGAAATCGCGATTCATGATACAGGGGGTGAAAAATCGCTTTC